>OY757939.1:5530520-5748020 GCA_963585895.1 Sepioteuthis lessoniana
ATTGAGTGTGTTTACAAAGAATCGTTTTATCCGATTTGTCATTCGTTTCTTCTTTAAGACATTCCTCTCCACCAGTCTGACACTCTTTACAGAGGGCTTCTATATATATATATATATATTTCGAGAGAGAGAGACAGACAGACAGAGACAGAGAGAGAGAGAGAGAGAGAGAGTGACTCTCTCTCTCTCAACTGATCTCTTGATCAAGTTTTTCATAATACACACGCACACTAGCACACGCTCACATACACGTGTATATATATATATATATATTTCGAGAGAGAGAGAGAGAGAGAGAGAGAGAGAGAGAGAGAGTGACTCTCTCTCTCTCAACTGATCTCTTGATCAAGTTTTTCATAATACACACACACACTAGCACACGCTCACATACACGTGTGTATATATATATATATATATATATATTTCGAGAGAGAGAGAGAGAGAGTGACTCTCTCTCTCTCAACTGATCTCTTGATCAAGTTTTTCATAATACACACACACTAGCACACGCTAACATAACCGTGTATATATATATATATATATTTCGAGAGAGAGGGAGAGAGAGAGAGTGACTCTCTCTCTCTCAACTGATCTCTTGTTCAAGTTTTTCATAATACACACACACACTAGCACACGCTAACATAACCGCGTATATATATATATCTATATCTCTCTCTATATATATATATATATATTTCGAGAGAGAGAGAGAGAGAGAGTCACTCTCTCTCTCTCAACTGATCTCTTGATCAAGTTTTTCATAATACACACACACACTAGCACACGCTCACATACACTTGTATATATATATATATATATATATTTCGAGAGAGAGAGAGAGAGAGAGAGGGAGAGAGAGAGAGAGAGAGAGTCACTACTCAGAACACGTAGACTTTTGTTTACGTTATGTCGGGAGAAGAGCTTTGAAATCCCACCACACATAAGCTCAATTGACTTACCAACACATAGACCAACTCACAGATATTTCTCTAGTTTATATATTTGACTGAATTAGATGGGGCACTCCCCGTATTAAAAATTTAATCGATAAAGTTGTTTGGTTGGTTGGCGTTGTAAGGCATATCCACCCTTGTAGGTTATGTAATTCTAACTTCTGATTATATATATATATATATATATATATAGTATTCTTTGATCCAGTTAAACCAGAGTTGGGAGTAATTCCATCGGGACAAGAAATTATTCATGAGTGAATATTTAAATTTTCCTGGTAAAGAGCTCAATGTAACAATAATACAGAGCAATAAATTCTTTAAGAAAAACAACAAAACAGGTCACATAGGATTATAAATTTATTTCCATCCTGTTACGCATATTTGAAATTTCCAAAAACACGAAAAAAATTAACAGGACTTCTTCAGATCTTTTATCTAAAAGATCTGAAGAAGTCCTGTTAATTTTTTTCGTGTTTTTGGAAATTTCAAATATGCGTAACAGGATGGAAATAAATTTATAATCCTAGTGACCAGTTTTGTTGTTTTCTTCTTAAAGAAAGTATATATATATATATATATATATATATATATATATATATATATATATATATAATGAGAGAGATAGATAGTTTGCTGGCTAGATGGATTGAGTGATATTTGATTTGTATTGTTTCTTGGTAACTTTATTTTTTACTTGTTGTTAGAGCTAATTTGTTGGCATACATTAAGATAGTTTCAAGTATCTTTAGCAAATGCTAATAATACTATTTAATATAAATTATTTGTTAGAACACAGTTAAACAATAAATAGTTTTCCGTCTAAGTAAATTTGCCTCTACCTTATACACGAGGTTGTTTTATACCTAAAAGATATACACTCACGTACGTCTGTGTATACACACAGAACTATCTATCTATCTATCTGTTTATGTTTGTGTGTTTATGTTAGCATACATATATCGATATGTACCTAAATAAACATATATAAGGGTACAAATATACCCGTAAAAGCGTATTGCCATTTATCAACGAAAACTAAAGTATATGAAGAAAAGGCTTGGTGGGTGTTACACAAAAATGCTACATTCTGTTTGAACAAACCCTGGACACTGCACGCCACAGAACAACAACTGCACGGCCACTTGCATCCCATCTTATATCAGCGTAGTAAGAACAAGGCATGCTGAGCACTGTAGACGAAATAAGGACAAACTCATAAGCGAAGTTCTTTTATGGACTCTTACACATGAATTCCCCATTGTTTGCCGACCAGCAAGGACTTATACCAATTATGTCTCTACGGACACAGGGTGCAGTGTAAAGATTGTGACGGGAGAATGGTCAATGGGGACGGATGGAGAGAGAGATTAAAGAGACTACATGTTATTGGCGAGACCTAATGATGATGCTGATGATAATGTATAATTTATTCCGATATTACATATTACATATATATATATAGAGAGAGAGTGATATACGTATTGATTTGAATAACCAAATATATATATGTCAGCATAAATATACATGTTGGGGGGGGGTTGATGGAAGAAAAATGGCTCGTTGGGAAAAGAAAACTAACTTAGTCACAATACTGTAAATATTTAAAATGTACGCAATACGAACAGAGAGCCGATTTAAAAAACCCGAAGGAGTGACATAAGCTTATTAACTAGGTTTCTCCTAAAATAATCTTCAGGAAATCTCTGTCCTGAACATCCTTTTCAGTGAAACCCAGTTAATAAGCTCCTCTTATAGATAGATAGATAGATAGATAGATAGATAGATAGATTGGAAACCTTAATCACACTGATTATGTGTGTGTGTGTGTGTGTGTGTGTGTGTGTGTGTGTGTGTGTGTGTGTGTGTGTGTATGTGTGTGTGTGTATGTGCGTGTGTGTGTGTGCGTGTGTGTGTGTGTATGTGTGTGTGTGTGTGTGTGTGTGTGTGTGTGTGTGTGTGTGTGTGTGTGTGTGTGTGTGTGTGTGCTTGTGTTTGTTGGATGTGTGAATATATATTTCCAGATGTAAATGTATCGACGAATAACGTTCACACACACACACACACACACACACACACACACACACACACACACACACACACACACACACGCACATACACTCACACAGATATACTTACAAACACATTCATACACACACTTATAGACCCACATATAAAAGCATATATATATATATATATATATATATATATATACATTTATATATACATATATATATATATATATATATATATATATATACATTCATACATATACATACATGTATGCACATATGCATACCAACATATACACGCAGACATACACACACATACATGCACTCACACACGCACAAACCCACATAATTTCATATCTGGTTATTCCAGTATAAAACAAATAGAATTATGTACGTTTTATTCATGCTCCAACTTTTGCGCAGTCTTTTCAATAGTCATCTTCGATTCCCCCTCTTTTTCTCGTTCTCTCTCTCTCTCTCTCTCTCCCTCTCTCTCTGTATATATATATATATTTATATATATATACAAGAAAAACTAAATATTAAGATAATTTTATTTCTAGTTGAATTATTTGCCTACAATAAATGTTTCGTTTTTAATTTTATCTCATTTTTTTTGTTTGTTTTTTTTAAATTTAATCTTATTCCAAAGATACAAGATCACATAACAGCATTGCATCGTTGATGGCTTAATATAAAAACCGAAACTTTTAACGTTGGCAATTACAAATCAAATCATCCACTGAATACTTTGTTTTTTAATATATTTATATATATATATATATATACAATTTCTATTATCTATCTATCTATCTATCTATCTATCTAGGGAGACAAAAATTGGGGGTTTACTATCGTATTGAAATACGCAGGAAGAACATATTCAGAAGCAGACAAATGGATGCTACAAGGCCGGTACTGCGGGCTCAATTCAAAATTGGTTGACGTAGTTGTGCACAATTGAGACTGAGAGCTATTTAAAAACTTTTTGTCTGAGGATAATAGCATTTGATGGAGGCGATAAACGTCTAGATCCGGAAACTCAAAGCCCTTTGGGAAAAAATGTGGGGGTTTTGGATTTTCAGAGCTGCTAGCATTCTCTATAAAAACTAGATTCATTGTTCACGTACAAAACTAACAGCAGGTTGGATGTTTGTCCCTGGTTCGATTTCTGCAGAGTTTGGTTCACTTTTCTCCGAGTGATTCTATACTTTTCTTATGGCTTCAGTGTTCACAAGACTATTCATCGAAAAAAAAAAAGCACTAGTGTACCTTGAGAAATCAAGAAATCCCTAATAAATACATTGTTCTGAGAGTGAATATATGTGATTGAAATTTTGTGCTTACAATTTTTGAAAATGGAATATTTTCAAGAACTGAGTGGATTTTACTTCCTACATACACATGCTTCTTTCTTTCTCTCTCTCTCTCTATTTTTTTTCTAGTTTTTCCATCACTCTATCTCTATCTCCCTCTCTCTACCCCCCTCTCTCTCTCTCCCTATGTCTCTTTCTTACCCACACAAACATCTATGCACATGCATGCATGTATACACAAATACAGATGAATATATACACACAGATATGCACACACACACACACACACACACACATATACAAAAACAGTCTCACTCTCACAGACAAACACACACATATATATGTGTGTGTGTGTGTGTGTGTGTGTGTGTACATTGTCATCCACAGACAGACTGTTTCGTTGTATCACAACACTTCAGTGTGGCTAAACAAATAGGGCGCTTCAAGCTGGGATTGAAACCCGTACAACATTACGCTCTGTCGGCATACGTCAACTCGGGAATTATCAGGCTTTATCTATTAGTTTTCGTTTGTTTACATTTTGCTTTACCGGACACCAGAGTGTTCAATTCATTCGAAGGACTTTACATATACATAGATTTATATATATCATCATCATCATGTCGCGCCGCCTGCGCGGATATCCCTGACCGTCTCTCGCCATTTCTCCCTATCATTCATCGCCTCCGGCAGGTCTTCAGGGTTACATCCTAACCCTAACCCTAACCCTAACCCTGCCGTATCCTCACATAGCTGCTGTATGTAAGTTCGTGCTGGTCGTCCCACTCTTGCACATCCATGTGTGGGGGTCCACAGGAGTACATCGCTTGCTTCTCCAGCAGTGTCCTGCGTGTCTGGTTCGTCGAACTTGTATAGTTTTTGTGATGGGGGGCAAGTGTCCGTATAGTTGGAGTCTCGTTGGGTGTTGTCGCCAGGACTTGTTTAATACTGCTCTCAACATTCTTGTGTAATTTCCGTCCAGCCTCCTCTCCAGCCGCTTCGTAAGCGTCCATGTGGTGCATCCATATAGCAGTATCGGCACAACCACTGCCTGGAAGAAACTGCGTTTCATTTTATCAGTTAGGTCCGACTTTCATATGATCGAGAGCCTATCGATAGCTGTCCATGCCTTCGTCAGTCGTGTGTCGATGTCTTTCTCGGTTGATGAGACGCTGCTTCCTAGGTAGGTGAATTTGTCGACTAGTTTCAGAGAGGCTCCGTCTAGTGTGGCAATGTTGCCCGTTTGGTTGTAACACATATATTCGGTTTAGTTTGCATTGACATGGAGGCCAATGCCAGCTGCGGCTCGTTCCAGACTATGCAATAGTGTCTCTGCTTGATTAGGCGTATTCGCTAGTAACGCCAAGTTATCAGCGTAGTCGGCGTCCGTGATTGTTTTTGCGGGGTACCTTTTGCTTCTTTTCTTAGTCAGCTCGAAGCCATTTTCTCTGATTTTGTCGATCGAAGTCCTAAGCACATAGTCTAGACAGATGATAAAGAGGTACGGGGCTAGTGTGTCTCCTTGTAGTACTCCTGCAACAATGTCGAAGTATTCCGTGTCTCCATCTGGTGAACGTACTTTCACTTTGGTGTTTCTGTAGAGAATCATTATCGCCGCTACGGTTTCTTTTGGTAGGCCGTATGCTAGTAGGATTTGCTCCATCTTCCCTCTGTGTATGGAATATATATAAGCATGCGTCCAGCTTATATGTGTATATATGTATGTATAAGTGCTTTGTATCTACGCACACACACACACACACACACATACGGGAACATATGAATATATATATATACGAAAATATTTGCTTACATGTACGCGTGTTAATAACAGTCAGCAATATAAGGTACATATCAAGGGTAAAGTGGAGCAATCCAGGGAAAGATGTAGTGCCTTACCCCACACCACGGTGTAGTAGCTATTGAAAAGGGAGCCTTCGGGTCGCCCTCGACGACGGTCGCCAATCACGCGTGTTCACCTATGCATGAACAAAGTGAGAAAGTTAAAATAACTTTTACTTCGCAAGATCGAAAACTATATTCTTTTCTAGTATTAAGTGAAATGTTAATGCATATCAGGATTTACAGTCTCACACATAATTCATTTTCACAGAAAAATAGATAGATTGATATAATATATATATATATATACAGAGAGAGAGAGAGAGAGAGAGAGAGAGAGAGAGAAAGAAAGATAGATAGATAGATAGATAGATAGATAGATAGATAGATAGGGTAAGTTATTTGGTTTAATGCCAAATTAACCCTTGATGGTTATTTAAGTTATTTAATGCCAAATCCTATTACACAATATTATATAGGGAATAGTTTGAAGTAAAACTTTTAAATGAACCACGACACTCTTATTTAGAATGGGGTCTTACCTCTCGGCAGAGAAGCTGTCGGTGAATTCTACTACCCCAGCAGACAGGGTGAGATTGATAGAAAAGGAAATAGATAGATAGATAGATAGATTGGAATAGAATGAGATAGATAGATAGATAGATAGATAGATAGATAGAAACTAAATGAGATAGATAGATAGATAGATAGATAGATAGGAAAAGAGTAGCTGATAGATAGATAGATAGATAGATAGATAGATAGATAGGGAAAGAATAGATAGATAGAAAGATAGAAACTAAATGAGATAGATAGATAAATAGATAGATTGGAATAGAATAACTGATAGATAGATAGATAGATAGATAGATAGATAGGAAAAGAATAACTGATAGATAGATAGATAGATAGATAGATAGATAAGAAAAGAGTAGCTGATAGATAGATAGATAGATAGATAGAAATAGAATGAGATAGATAGATAGATAGATAGATAGATAGATTGGAATAGAATGAGATAGATAGATAGATAGATAGATAGGGAAAGAATAGATAGATAGATAGATAGATAGATAGATAGAAACTAAATGAGATAGATAGATAGATAGATAGATAGGAAAAGAATAGCTGATAGATAGATAGATTGATAGATAGATAGATAGATAGATAAGAAAAGAATAGCTGATAGATAGATAGATAGATAGATAGATAGATAGGGAAAGAATAGATAGATAGAAAGATAGAAACTAAATGAGATAGATAGATAGATAGATAGATTAAAATAGAATGAGATAGATAGATTGTATATGATATTGAAAAGAGCTATCTTTACACGACCCATCTGCGCATAAATTTCTATCATGTGGCCTTAACGTTAATGTTTATCTATCTGGTGTTATTACCAGTAAAACCCAATAAAAGCGACTGAAAATGCATTAGTAATGGCCAGTTCCCGGCGGCTTCTTCTCGCGCACCGGCTCTTAAATCGTCGTATAAGTAAAAGAAAAAAAGAATCGTTAAAAAAAACAGTTTCGACGTTTGTGGTCTCTTGTATCAACAACAACAACAACAACAACGACAACAAAAAAGAGAGGCTTCGACTGTGAACAGTGAATATACACAAATCGAATGCCAACCGTTTGGACAGAAAATGTTCATGTTCGCTGAGAGCAAGCAGTGAGATTAAGACACACATAATATATATGTAAAAATAAAAGCGAGAAAAAGTTGAGGGGAGAAAACGGAAAAAGAAAATAAAGATAGAACTGAAATATAGATCAGAGGAAAAATAGATAAATAAATAAATAACAATAATACTAAAAATAATAGTAATAATGATAATAATTATAAGAGAATGGTTGAGAATTGAAAAAGTATGGAACATGAACAAGATGGGGATACGAATTGTAATCGGTCTACTTAGAACAATCCCAAAAATTTTGGTAAAGGGACTGGAAGGCATGGAAATAAGAAGACAAAAAGGGACAAAGTTACAACATTAGTAAGATCGGCTAGAAAGCTGAGAAGAGTCCTGGAGACTTGAGGAGATTTTCTGTCTTTCAAACTCCATTTAGAAACCCTCAGCCAACGCTTGTGTGAAAAACTTTCTGGAAACCTTAAGAGAGAAACTAAAACACTTCTGATAGCAACACAAAACAACGCTAGACTACGTTAAAGAAAAAATTAGATAAGACGCAACAAAATAGTAAGCGTTGGTCATGTAGTGATGGAGACAAATCGATCAATCTTTTAATAAGCGAATGCAGTAAACTAGCGCAAAAGAGTATAATACTAGAAAGGCCTGGCTGGGGAAGGTAATCCTCAGGGAGTTGTTCAAAAAATTTAATCTTATCACACAAACAAGTTGTATATACACAATCTGGAATCTAACCTAGAGAATGAGACGCTCAAATTTCGCAGGGATTTTGAGATACAAAATGATAATCTAATCTCAACTAGACGACTAGACGTGCTGATAGTCTATAAAAGAAAAAGAGAATCTACTGAATAGTGAACTTCGCCTTCCCAGTAGATCAGAGAGTTAAGATAAAAAAAAAAGCGATAAGAAAGATAGATCTCAGACCTTGATAGAGAGCTAAAAAAAAGCTATCGGACACGAAGGTGACGGTTCAATTGTGATTGGTGTACTTAGTAAAATTCCCAAAGGACTGGTAATGGGACTGGAAGACTTGGAAAAAAGAAGACAAGAAGAGACTATCCCGACTAAAGCGTTCTTGAGATCGGCCAGAATACTAAAAAGAGTCCAGGAAACTTGAGGAGACTTGCTGTCTCTCAAACTCAAGTGAGAAACAATCAGGTAACGCTCCTATGAAATACTCTCATAATAAGTTAAGTAAGTAAGTTAGCGACTGTAGTCGAGGGCGACCCAAAGGCTCCCTTTTCAACAGCTACTACACCGATGAGTAGGGAAGGGTGCCACTTCTTTCTCTGGATTGCTCCACTTTACCCTTTATACGTACCTTATAATGCTGAGTGTTAAGCAAGGAGGTATCAAGTACCATTTTTTAAGCCTTTGGTATGACTCGCCCTGGGATTGAACTCCGGTCTCCCGGATCATTGGCGAACACTCTACTCACTGGACAAATGAACCGGTTATTCATTCATACATACATAATCAAAAAATATGAAATATAGATTAACAATATGAATCCGTATTAAACTAAAGGTGCTAAAAAGTTCTCGACCACGGCGATTACACAGAACGATGAAACATCTAAACTGTTTCATTTATTCACGACTAAGTTAAACAGATTTGTCTCGTCATTTACCGAGTTTCTTTAACAAATATCTTTGTTTACTTTAAACTATCACAAATATCTAAACATTCCCGGTAGTTAAATTAATGTTTTTTTTGTATATTTTTTTTCGTCTTAGCAGTGATTCTGAAAGGAAGTGGAAGATGAAGACGAACCCAGCTAAATGACGGTACAAAAAGTTATATATATATATATATGCCGCTCGCATAATGCAAAGCTCTTCGATAGACTTCTGGTAGCCGATAGGGTATAAAAATGTAAACAAACGGACGCTGCTGCTGCAGCAGCTGTTGCTACATAATACCTTAAAAAATCCCTTAGCCAACGTGGTACGCTTGTTAGCTGAGCGGTCTGATACTAAGTCTTAACGTAAAGTTGTACGAGTTTCAATCCTGCCTTCGGGCGTCCTACATGTCAGCCACTCTAAAGAGTTCTGATAGAACGAAACAGTCTGTCTGGGGATGACAATATATATATATATATATATATATATATATATATATATATATATATATATCATCATCAAGTAATGCTGTTACCACGTATCTTTCTGACTCTCTCTCTCTCTCTTCATTCGTCCTTATCATGCATCACTCCTGTCAGATCTTCAGGACTACATTCTGTGTTAAAACAGAGCTGTTCTAGGTAAGTTCTTGTTAGTCGGCAAACATTGACACATCCAGTCCAACGCAGAACATTATTGTTCGCCATTGGTTTTCTAGCAGAGTTCCACATGTCTTGTACCTCTTATTAGGATGGTGTTAGAGATGGGAGTTAAGTGATCGTACAGCTGTTGTTTCAGGCGGTGTTGCTTCTAGGATTTGTTTAGTATAGCTCGTAATATTCTTCTGCAGTTCCCGTCTAGCTTTTTTCTATACCTTTTTCAGTGCCCATGTGGTGTATCCGTTCAGTAGTACCGAAACAACCTCTGTTTGGAAGAAATTCCGTTTTATTCTTTCAGATAGATCAAACTTCCATATGATTGATAGACTATCAATAGGACTCGATACCTTCACTATGGGAATATTGATATCGCTTTCAGTAGATCAGACTATGTGGTCGTAAGTAGGTGAACTTGTCCACAAATTTCAGAGAACTACAATTCAGAAAAGAAATAACTCCTCGTTTAAAACACATATACTCCGTTGTGTTCGCATGCATGTGGAGACCACTACCTCCTGCTGCCTACTCCAGGCTATGCAGTGGAGATTTGGCTTGGGTTGGTGTATTTACAGGAAGCGCTATATAATCTGCATTGTTTGCATTTGTAATAGTTTCTGTCTTTTTTGTGAAAAGATATTTTCTTTTATTAGATCTATAGACGTTCGAAGTACGTCGTCTCGGCAGATTAGAAACAGTGAAGGTGTTTTTGTATCCTCAAGCAGAACTCCAGCAAAAATCTTGAAGAAGTCTGTGCCTCCATCATTTGAGGGAACCTTGACTTTTGTGTTTCTACAGAGCTTCGTTATGGCTGTAACAGTTTCTTTGGGGAGACCACTAGTTAGAAGTATTTGCTCCATCTTCCGCCTCAAGCAGATTCTTGAAATGTTCTTTCTGCATCTTTATTCGTTTTTCTTAGCTGGGAGCTTTTAGTTTTACTCTGTATGTGCTCTTCCTTTTATTCTCTTTAATTACAGTCTACCCAGTCCTAACCGATAAAATGAAACGCAGTTTCTTCCAGGCAGCGGTCGTATCGATACTGCTATATAGATGCACTACTTGGACGCTAACAAAACGGCTGAAGAAGAAGCTAGACGGCAATTACACAAGAATGCTGCGAGCAATATTGAACAAGTCCTGGCGGCAACACCCCACAAGGCACCAATTATACGGCCACCTGCCTCCCATCACGAAAACTATCCAAGCTAGACAAACCAGACATGCAGGACACTGCTGGAGAAGCAAGGACGAGCTCATAAGTGATGTACTCTTATGGACCCCGCATATGGCCGAGCAAAGGCAGGACGATCAGCTCGAAGATACAAACAGCAGCCATGTGAGGATACGGGATGTAGCCCGGAAGACCTGTCAGAAGCGATGAATGATTGGGAGAAGTGGCGAGAGAGGGTCAGGTCAGGGATATCTGTTCTAACGGCACGACATGATGATGATGGAGCTATTCATAATGGTCCATCTTATTCTGATCTTGAACGTATGTCTTTTTTGTTCTTTTTGGTATGTGTTAGTTTTCTTTGTGTCTTCGTAAGTTTCTGCGGGTTGGCATTTGTTGGGTTTCTTTTAGAACATAAATATGCGGTTTTCAGGTTATCTCGTTTTTCCTAACTGCTAGTGTCTTTATTGCTTTATTGGAACTCTACACTTTGCTCTTGGTTTGATTGGTATACATTCTGCTGATTCTGTTGCTTCAATGTGGACGTTGAAATTTTCGTATTCGTCCTTAAAAGTCAATGTTTCACATATCTCCTGAAGAGTATCAATTTTGTTTCTTATAGTTACCTTTTATTTATTGCTAATATCTCTTTTCTTAAGTGAAAATCAGTGTCAGCGTATGATTTTAACAATTTATTCGTTTATTTCTGCTTAGGCTCAGGCGTATCTTAAATGTGGCAATTCTGTGATCGGAATATGCTCCTTCAAAGTAGGAACGTGTTTCAAGCGGTATTAATTCATTTCTTGTTTATGAAGATGTAAGCTATCTATTTGGGCTTTAGTATTATTTGGGTAAGTGTTGGTCAATAATTTTCCCTCCCATTTTTTGAATTTTGAATTAAAGTATAAAGTCTGTTTTCAAATGAGAAGTCAGTTCCCCATTTCTGTTCGACGAGTTATATAAGTAGAATTTATTGGTTTCATTGCAACCTATTTGAGTATTTATGTCACCACCAATGAATAAACGTTGTATTTGGGAATACTATGGACAAGGGAAGATCGCCACAGATGATTGTCGGGAGGGGGTTGCCGTTAAATATAGATACCATCATTCTTGGTTGTATTTTCTCGATGCTATTAAGTTATTTTAGAACACGAGGACTAAGAAGCATTCGTAGCCTTCCTATGACGGTATTGACTGAGTTTTTCCAAGAAGATGTTGAGACAAACTTCCATCCATTGCCAGTATCGTTGTATTTTATTTCTACTTCGCTATGGTAGTATCCCTGTTCTTGTATGCATACAAAGTCTATATTTCGCACTGATGCAAACGTTGTCAGCTAAGATCATCATAATCATCTTGTCATGCCACCAGTACGGATATCCCTGACCTTCTCTCGCCACTCCTCCCTATCGTTCATCGCTTCTGGCAGATGCTCGAGGCTACATCCCGTATCCTCACAGAGCTGCTGAATGTATGTTCGAGCTGGTTGCCCTGCTTTTGCTCGGGATTGTGAGGGGGTCCATAGGAGAACGTCAGTTATGAGCTCGTCTCTGCTTCTCCAGCAGTGTCCTGCAAGTCTGGTTCGTCTAACTTTGATAGTTTTTGTGATGGGAAGTAGGTGACCGTACAGCTGCTGCTTTGTGGGGTGTTGCCTCCAGGACATGTTCAGAATTGCTTGCAGCATTCTTGAGTAGTTGCCGTCAAGCTTTTTCTCCATCCGTATAGTCAGCGTCTATGTAGTGCATCCATATAGCAGTATCGACACGACCGCAGCTTGGAAGAAACTGTGTTTCATTTTATCGGTCAGGTCTGACTTCCATATGACCGATAGCTTATAGATAGCTGTCCATGCCTTTCCTAGTCACATGTCAATGTATTTTTCGGTTGGTGAGTCACTGCTTCCTAGGCAGGTGAAATTGTCAACTAGTTTTAGAGAGCTACCGCCTAGTGTGGAAATGTCACCTGTTAGATTAAATCACATGTATTCCGTTTTGTGTGCATTGACATGGACGCCAATGCTTGAGGCAGCTCGTTCCAGACTATGCAGTAGTGTTTCGGCTTGGGTGGATTCTTTTAAATGTTTTAATATCACTATGTGTATTGCGCTTTTGCATCAAATTAATTTTGTTTTGGGTTTAATTGTGAGTTCTTTGGCTTATTTTTTAAACATTGGGGCCAGAGCTCAAACCTCTGCAGAACGTGCCCCCTGTTTTCCTGCACAATTGGTGATGTGGTTTGGACATGTGGTTTGGACGCTACGGTTTTTGATGTGTAACAGTAGTTTCCTGACTGAACTATTTGATTCTGACCCTTGACCTGTGGTGTTCTTCCGCCCAGCATCAGGTGAAGCGCCCTGTTGACCCAATTTGGAATTCATCCGCCTTACTTCACATCCACCCATGGCATCTGCTGGTATGTGTTTAGAGTACATATTTTTTTAATTTGTTAAGTTTAAACCAAGTTAAAGTCGAACTGTTCCTTTTTTTTTCCTTTCTTTAATTCCATTGTGAGGTAAGTTCGTTCGACTCCTACCTTCAAATGATGAAATTCCTTAACTTTATTCTAAAAGTTGGTCACGTGACTTCAAAGATTATTCGAGCTGTTTCCAAGTCACTACTACTGTTCACCCACCCTCCTCTTAATTGCTTTTACAAAACAACCCACATGGCTGAATGAGTTGAGTGTTCGCCAATGGTTCGGAAGACTCAAAAATGGTACTTGATGCCGCCTTATTTAACACTCACTATTATTAGGTAAGGATAAAGGGTAAACTGGAACAATCCAGGGAATGGAGCAGCGGCCTTTCCTCCACCTTGGCGTTGTAGCCATTGAAAAGAGAGCCTTCGGGTTAACCACGACTGCAGTCACCAACTTTACTTACACTTATGTATTCAGACACATGTTGCAGAAAGATGAATGATAATAATAGTTATAATTAAAATATAGAGAACATTCGATTGGTTCCAAAATTTAAAGTAAACACCGGACACAAAGTGAAGTAACTATCATAACACACACTTTGCAATATTCATAAATAATGAGTACTCGTGGTGTAATGGTTATCGTCGTTGGAAATGGACACGGCGACACGAGTTCAAATCCTGGACGAGAATGATTGCATTTCACATAGCACTAATACCCTTGGGAAAGGTATGAATCCAATTATTCTCCCTCCAGCTATGGGTAAATAGTTGGGCAGACTAGGTTCTTCAGCCTTGGCGAGGCAACTAGTCGAGGAGAAGGAAAACTCTGAATTCAAACCTGTTAAACTCCGCTTAAAAATTTACCTTATGTCATATCCTGCTCGAGCGGAGGGGTTGGGTAAATATGATAAATAATGAGTACTCAATATCGGTGATAAATCACATAGAGATCTAAGTTTGGTTTGGTTTCCTTGTTTAATAGCATGTCAACCTCTGTAGGCTGGGAGGGTAAGGGGGTCATATCTTTCCCAAGGGTATTTACCCAAAAGTGAACGTAATAGCCCAACTGGAGTACGAACTCGCATACTACGATTCCGCAGTCCATCGCTTTAACCATTACACCACGAGGACACCCCCACCCATTTGATCGGGTGCGGTTTATTTACTAAACTCGAGCTTGTTTCAGATTACCTTCTCGTGGGTCGCTGGAAAATATAGAAACACAGAAAAAAATACTATTATTAGATCACCACAAGATCGCATGTGACAAATTAAGAGTCGAGAGTAATTCTAATTTACCTTGTTTTATAAATGAAATATCGTATATATGCGTGTATGTCTGGAATCTGACCTAAGTGTGATCCGAAGGTATATATATATATATATATATGTATATATATATATATATATATATATATATATATAAAGTAAAGTTGGCGACCATAGTCGAGGGCGACCAAAAGGCTCTCAATTCAATAGCTACTACACCGAGGAATAGGGGAGGGTGCTACTCCTTTCCCTGGATTGCTCCACTTTACCCTCGATTCGTACCTTATATTGCTGAGTGTTAAGCAAGGAGGCCTCAAGTACCATTTTTAAAGTCTTTGGTATGATGCGACCTGAGATTGAACACTGGTCTCCCGGACCATTGACGAAAACTTTACCCACTGAGCCGCATATATATATATACGTTGTATGTATGTGTATATTACCTCATCAAAGAGGGATCTCAATGCAAATCAAGACACATATCCAAACAAGTCATATCCTAAAATATCTGCTAATGTGAATAAAAGATGTAGTATTTTCATATATAGAAGATTGTGGCTCCTATATTCCGTAAGTGAAGCGATTCAAGTCTTAGCCAGTACGTACTATGTTTTGTAGTATCATGGTAGTTAGTGCGCTGACACATGGTCCATTGTTTTAGTTCCTTTGTGATTTAACATTCATAAAGATGAACGTGCAGCGTTGTATGATACAGAAACTTTTGCTTTACGAGTTTGTAATGAGTCATTACAAATCAATCAAAAATTTTTTGTTGCGCAAACTATAAGGGCGAAAATGATCAAAGTATAGTAACCAGATGGTTGAAATAATCTCGCTCGGGTTTCAAGAACCTTGACGATTTGTCAAGCTCAGGTTGGCCTAAAACTGTGGATTCTGTAGTTGCGCTTTCTAAACCATAAAGGCAAACCGAGAAGAATTCGGAGAGTATCAATCGATCGGCATCTCACAGTTCAGTGTGGTTCATCACCTTCACAACACCGGGAGCAAAAGTATACGGAGATGCTGAATTGTGCTTCACATAACAAAAATATTTCAGAATATTTGACTCATTCTGAAATTTGTAGGAACCCTCTCGTAAGTGTGAGTATGGCACATGGCCTTTTCTATTGTGGGAACCAGACGCAAGACCGCAGCCCACACACACCGGGTGGTTTAAAAAAAAAAACTTAAACCCCGTCGGCATTCCTCTAAAAAGAGCGCGTCAGGCACCAGGTGATAAACCTAACCCCTTTGGAAAGGATTAGAAACTTTGAAGATGGCCTCTTAAGGCTCAAGGAGTTCCGGTTTTAGCCCGCGGGACATCAATGCCGACTTCCCGGAATCCATGTCGGGGATTTCAACTACTGCCACCAGAGCCAAGACAAAGCTGACCTGAGCCATGTATCAGGGAACATGGCCGGCCGTAATGCTTTCCAGCCCTGTGAGCAAGGACTACAAGTCAAGAAAACGATACAAGCGATTTGACTAATCCGAGAAATACAGCAAATAAAGATCATGTCTTAAACAATATTAGCTACACCTCAATGACTAAAGAAATTTGGGTCCGTAATCTGAAAAATTTAAAAAAAAAACAACAAAGAATAAACCAGATATTTTTTCTTGGAAGTGATATTTTAAGTATTTTTTTAATAATTTATAAATACACCGAACTTTAATTGATATCTTTTAAGGCCAGATCAAAATTATAATGGTTTCAACGTCCCCGAGACGTTGTGTTGATAATTTGAATGATAGATTTTCTTGATTTAATGACACGATTAAAACCTAAAAGAAAATTCAATATCTCAGTTTGAACGAAGAAAAAATATATTTAAGTTTCTTGTCTCGAAAATTGACACTGAATGGCTGAAAGTGCTTGAACCGGAAAGAAAAGAGTATGGTGTGTTCTTACTTTCCCTCAACTCTTCAATACATTTCTTTGGGACAAAAAAGTTAGATAAAAAGTAAGTTTTAAAAAGTTTTTTTATTTATTACTTTCAAGTAGACTTATTTGCATAACAACGATGACTTTTTCTTTCAAGGAATAAATATGCTACACCACAAGTTCATTGATCTTCTGTTCTTTTAAAGAATATCATCATTTTTTAAAGAAATTATCAGAAAAGTTAAAAAAAAAACAGCACTTATCTGCACTAAAAACTCTCCCCTGACTATGCGGAAATTAATTGTGAACAATCAGAAAACAAATAACCAAAAAGTTTTTTTCTTCTGTTGAGCACTCTGGCGAAGGAATTGTCGGCTGCCGCTCGCATAATGAAAAGCTCCCCGAAAGAATTAAGATAGGGTATTAAAAAAATGTAAACAAACGGACGCTGCAGCTGTTGCTAGATAAATACCATAAAAATTCCCTTAGCCAAACGAGATACGCTTGTTGGCCGAGCAGTCTGAGGCTTAGTCTAACGTAAAGTTGGATGGGTTCCGATCCCGGCCTCGAGCGTCCTGCGTGTCTAGCCACACTGAAGGGTTCTGATAAAACGAAACAGTCTCTCTGTAGATGACAATATATATATATATATATATATATATATATATATGTGTGTGTGTGTGTGTGTGTTGTTTGGAAAATACTGAGGGATTTTAGAATTAATAGTTTCAATTCTTTTCAAACATATTTTAATGGTAATTAAATAAAAATCGTTTTTCTCTCACCGCTAAAGTTTCCCATGGGACTCTATATTTAGTTTTAATTTTTGTTGGAATGTTCCAAAAACTATCGAAAAAACTCAACAAACACAAATGCCTTAAAACTAAAAACGGCACAATGTCAATTAGCAGGCATATATATAAAGGAACAGACAGAATACATTCAAAATCAGATAGATAAGATTAGAGACTCGGTGGAAGATAGACAATCTAGAATAGCCTGGCAAACAATAAACGAAGTGGGCAGAAGAAAGAACACAGCCAAAGCAAACTTTAAAGCAGCAAACCAACAAGAAAGAATAAAACTGTGGAAACAGCACTTCGAAAACTTACTTGGAAACCCACCAAAAATAACGCATGAACCAATCACCAGAATAACTAGCAAACAATTAGACATTAAACTAGGACCGTTCACACAAGAAGAACTCGACTCGGTTCTCAGAAAAATTAAAAATAGGAAAGCTGCAGGGCTGGACGAAATTCCCCCGGAAGTATGGAAGACCAGACAATTCGACGACATACTGCTCCGACACTGCAACGCAGTATACAATCAAAATCCGATAGATAGATGGATGAAGGGATGCATACTCCCCTTCCCTAAAAAGGGGGACCTCGGATTAGCCAAAAACTACCGAGGCATAACACTTACATCCATAGCTGCCAAAATCTACAATGCCTTACTACGAAACCGAATAGAACCCAAAATTGACAACATATTTAGAAAAAACCAAAATGGCTTCCGAAGAAATAGATCCACGACCTCACAAATATTAACCATCCGCAGAATCCTTGAAGGTGTACGGGCAAAGAACCTACAAGCGACATTAATATTTGTCGACTTTACCAAGGCTTTCGACTCCATTCACAGAGGAAAGATGGAACAAATCCTACTAGCGTACGGCATACCTAAAGAAACCGTAGCGGCAATAACGATTCTCTATAGAAACACTAAAGTAAAAGTACGATCACCGGATGGAGATACAGAATACTTTGACATTGTAGCAGGAGTACTACAAGGGGACACGCTGGCCCCGTACCTCTTTATCATTTGTCTAGACTACGTACTTAGAACATCGATTGACAAAATCAAAGAGAATGGCTTCGAACTGGCGAAGAAAAGAAGCAGAAGATACCCCGCAACAACAATTACCGATGCCGACTACGCCGATGACATAGCGATACTGGCAAATACACCTGACCAAGCCGAAACACTTCTGCATAGTTTGGAACGAGCAGCAGCAAGCATAGGCCTCTATGTTAATGCACACAAAACGGAATATATGTGCTATAACCAAACGGGGGACATCTCCACTCTAGAAGGAACCCCACTTAAACTAGTAGACAAATTCACGTACCTAGGAAGCAGCGTCGAATCAACCGAAAAGGTCATCGAAACGAGGTTAACGAAAGCATGGACAGCTATCAATAGGCTATCGATTATATGGAAATCAGACCTAACCGATAAAATGAAACGCAGTTTCTTCCAGGCAGCGGTCACATCGATACTGCTATATGGATGCACTACATGGACGCTAACAAAACGACTGGAGAAGAAGCTAGATGGCAATTACACAAGAATGCTGCGTGCAATCCTGAACAAGTCCTGGCAGCAACACCCCACAAGACACCAACTGTACGGCCACCTGCCCCCTATCACGAAAACTATTAAAGTTAGACGAACCAGACATGCAGGACACTGCTGGAGAAGCAGAGATGAACTCATAAGAGATGTACTCTTATGGATCCCCACACATGGCCGCGCAAAAGCAGGACGACCAGCTCGAACGTACATTCAGCAGCTATGTGAGGATACAGGATGTTGTCCTAAAGACCTACCTAGAGCGATGAACGATAGGGAGAAGTGGCGAGAGAGGGTCAGGGATATCCGTGCTACCTGCGCGATATGATGATGATGATGATGAAATAAAAATCCATATTAGTTATAATTAAGTGTCCTTCTCGTCCAGCACTTCTTTACGAATTTGATTTTGAACATGAACCTAAAAAAAGAAGTGATGGATTTTCCTTCTTTTGCGTAAGATTAAGCTTGGTCATAAAACCTTGCAAACAGATGTCAATATCCTCATAGAATTGAGAAAAGCATCCACTTGGAATCAAACGATGCATCACTGGTTTCAGGAGTTCCGTTGTGAGAATACGAATTTTGAAGATTAAGAGGGTAGAAATGCATGGTTCGTTAAACAAATTGCGACCGGTACTGGTTAATCAACAATGTTCCATTCTTACTTTGGAATAATTCACGGCCAAATATTGCCAGGGTGTCATGCCAAGAGCTCACTGACTTGGGATATTAAGTGTTGCCATATTAACCATACTTTCCTGATCTCTCACGCGGCGAAAACCATTTTTTCAAGTAAGTGGACACTTACGCCAATAAAACATTTAGTTTTAAAGGAAAATTAGAAACTGCATATAAAGATTTATTGGCATCAAAACATTTAGATTTTTTATCGTTGTAATTTACGAAGCTCTTTGCTTCGATGTGGCTCAAGGCCGATTGAATGGGGCACCCAATGAGATTTTTATCGCACATACATAAATAACCTTGCCAATTGATGGCTGAAAGACATAGAATTATAGGGATCCTATTTTGATCGATTATATATATATATATATAATCGGTCAGGACGACTTGATGATATGTATATATATATATATATATTTATCATCAAGTCGTCTTGAGAGTATGTGGTTCCCTTACCCTCTTTTGCCATCCGTCCCTATGTAACGTTACATCATAAACTCGTAACACTTCGGGTTCCAATAGAAAAGTGTAAAGTACAAAGAGACACTGTTGTTCAGATACGAAGGTGTTTTTATTCAGACCCAACATTTACTGGTCATCAACAACTAAGAGAGGTGCCCGTGGTGTAATGGTTATCGTCGTAGGAAATGGACACGGCGACACGAGTTTGAATCCTGGACGAGACTGATTGCATTTCACATAGCACTAATACCCTTGGGAAAGGTATGAATCCAATGATTCTCCCTCCAGCTATGGGTAAATAGTAGGGTAGACTGGGTTCTTCAGCCGAGGCAACTAGTCTAGGAGGAGGAAAACTCAGAATTCAAACCTGTTAAACTCCGCTTAAAAATTGACCATTTGTCATATCCTGCCCGTGCGGAGGGGAAAAAGGAAGTGCCCGTGGTGTAATGGTTATTGTCATAGGAAATGGACACGGCGACACGAGTTCAAATCAAGGACGAGACTGATTGCATTTCACATAGCACTAATACCCTTGGGAAAGGTATGAATCCAATGATTCTCCCTCCAGCTATGGGTAAATAGTAGGGTAGACTGAATTCTTCAGCCGAGGCAACTAGTCTAGGAGAAGGAAAACTCTGAATTCAAACCTGTTAAACTCCGATTAAGAATTGGCCTTGTTTCATATCCTGTCCGAGCGGAGGGTTGGTAAATATGATCAACACCTAAGAGAGAAAGAGACAGTCAGAAAGGTCTACTACAAACCCCGGTAGATCAAAGCGACACATACCCGAAGGATTTGTCTCTAACTCCAACTGCAAGACTCTCTACCGACCCTCTGAATTTTCAAATTATTTTTTTTTTACATATTCTATATTAATTATTTCATCGGTGAATGTTTTCGTTGTGACTTCATGATTGCACCCTACTTTATTTTTTTAAATTTCTTACGACAGTTGACATCACCTAATTTGTTTCCTTTTCCATATCCTGTTTAGAATTCTTTTTTGACAATAGGTAATATCCGGGATGCAATCTGTGCACTCATATGACCATTTCAATTTGACTTACACTTCAACTCAAAGATTTTTTGCTAACATACAATTTCATCTAATGAAATAATTAATATCAATATTACTCTAATTATTTCACACCTATTGTCCATTGCAACAAGCGTGTCATCCAATTACATCTCTTATTAAAAGCTTTTTATAAAATGTATTTAAAAATAAGATATAAAACATGATAATAGATATAATATAATAATGATATAATATAATATAATCAAAAAATGAGGACCATGAAACACTACAAAAGCTTGTCGGACTGCAGGTATAATGTTTAAAAATTCATACAGGACAAAAACTAACGACACAATTTGAACTTGTCAGCTCTTAGATGAACTATTATTCAACATGTCTTTACATATGCATATGTATATATGGGTGTGTATGGGTGTGTATGCGTGTTTGTATATTTTGGCTGTGGGCCAGTGTGACATATTTGCACACACACACACACACACACACACACATATATAGATATCTTTACTTTAAGAAAAACAAAAATCGGTCACATTAGGATTATAAATTTCAGGATGGAAATAAATTTATAATCCTAATATGACCAATTTTTGTTTTTCTTAAAGAAATTATTGCTCTGTTATGTAAGTTACATTGAGCTCTTTACCAGGATAACTTTAAATGTTCATAGTGGAATGAATTTGTCCTGACGGAATTATTCCCAACTCCACTTTATCTGGACTTAATAATACATACATATATATATATATATATATATATATATATATATATATATATATATATATGTGTGTGTTGTGTGTGTGTGTGTGTGTGTGTGCTTGTACTTTGTTGCTGTTGTTGTTTCAGATTGTTATACATTTTATTTGTATTTGTAAAAACAGCAAAAAAAGAAAAAATATCGTGTCTACACTAAAAAGAGCAAAATAAATTGTATATGTATAAGTGTGCCCATGTGTGTGTGTGTGTATTCATGTGTGAATGTTCCTGAATGCACTTTTTTTGTGCGTATGTTTAATGTGAATTGTGATCTGGTCTATTATTGATATCCACATTTCTTTATGTCTTCCGGTGATGGAGACTCGGTGTGGGGACCTACTATTCAATCTCTTTGACAAAGTGTTTGGAGAAAACCTTCAAAAAAGAAAGGGGAAAATGGCCTAATAAAACTAGCAATAGAACATATATATATATATATATATATATATATATATATTCTATTGCTAGTTATATTAAGCCATTTCTCCCGTTTTTATATATATATATATATATATATATATATATATATATATATATATATATATTACATTCAAAAGATGTACAGAAAATAAAATGGGCTTCTTTGAAAAGCTAATATATTGCCATGCATTCAGCCGATTTTAAATCTGTCATCTCAAAAAGAACGTTTGTCTCGGTATAGCAAAGGCACCGTCCAATTTGACTGCTAAAATTTCCAGGTTTCTTTTCTTTTTTTTTTTTTTCAATATTTAACGCATTCATTGACAGACTTTGCTTAGCGAACCAAATATTGTATCTTTTATTTCTATTTTATTTATTCATTTATTTTAAATTGATTTATTCCCACCTCATTCTGCATTATCATTTTGTTTTCAATATTCACAGCGCTCTTTTTTTTTTTTTTTTTTTTCTTCCTTTTCTGCACATAATTTGATTTCTGTTATTGTAAAATTTTCTGTCTTTTATTTATTGATTTTTCGCTTTGTTTTTGAATTTTTCTTTCTAAAGATTTTTAAAAAATGTCCTTTTTTCTTTTGTCTCCCACTTATTTCTCATCTTTGTTTCATTATTTTCCTTTATCTTAGCTTAATTCATTTTTTTTCTTTTTCCCCTATGACCCTAGTTTCTTCGTTACTTTTTTTACTTCGTATTTCCTGACATCTAATTTCCTTCACTGTTTTTCTCTTTCTTGATGTATTTCTTTTCTGTCATGTTTTTCATTCCCAATATCATCATCATGTCGTGCTGGTAGCACGGATACCCTTGACCCTCTCTCGCCACTTTTCCCTATCGTTCATCGCTTCAGGCAGGTCTTCTGGACAACATCCCGTATCCTCACATAGTTGCTGAATGTATATTCGTGATGGTCGTCCTGCTTTTGCACGGCCATGTGTGGGGGTCCATAAGAGTACATCACTTATGAGTTCGTCCCTGCTTCTCCAGCAGTGTCCTGCATGTCTGGTTCGTCTAATTTTTGTTCTTTTTCCTTTTCTCTTTCTTTTTCTTGGCCATCTTGCTTTTTTATTTTTATTTTTTCTATCTTGTTTTCCTTTCGTATTATTTATCTCCATTCCTTTAATTATACCCAACAACTTTCTCTTCAGCGAATTCCTTTTTATTCCTTTTTCTTTCTTTTCTTTTGTTTTTCTTCTTTTATTTTTTCTTTCAAAGTTTCTTTTCACTTCCTTATTTTTATAATTCTTTTCTTCGTCTTTCTTCTCATTCATTCATACTTCATTTTTTTCTTTTTGTCATTCATTTTTACTTTCACGTTTTAAAAAATGTCAAAAAAAGTACCTGAGAAAAATGTAAAAAAAGTACATGAGAAAAATGTAAAGAAAGTACATGAGAAAAAAAGGAGACGTAGAGAAAGAAGTAGAGAAATACTAGAATGGAAATTGAAGATTTTTTTTTAAATCTGCAATTCCCATTTTAATATTTCTCAACTTCTTTCTCTTTGTCTCCTTTTTCTCATGTACTTTTTCTTCTTACATTTTTCTCATGTACTTTTTTTTACATTTTTCTGATATCCTTTTTTTACATTTTTCTGATATCTTTTTTTTTGACATTTTCTCATGTACTTCTTTTACATTTTTCTCATGTCCTTTCTGTACATTTTTTTCATGTACTTTTTTGCATTTTTCTCATGTCCTTTTTTTTACATTTTTTCATGTACTTTTTTTTTACATTTTTCTCATGTCCTTTTTTACATTTTTTTCATGTACTTTTTTTATATTTTTCTGATATCCTTTTCTTACATTTTTCTCATCTACTTTTTTTGACATTTTTTCATGTACTTTTTTTTACCTTTTTCTGATATCCTTTTTTTGACATTTTCTCATGTACTTTTTTTACATTTTTCTCATGTCCTTTTTTTTTTACATTTTTTCATGTACTTTTTTTACAGTTTTCTGATATCCTTTTTTTGACATTTTCTCATGTACTTTTTTTTCATTTTTCTCATGTCCTTTTTTTTTTTTACATTTTTTCATGTACTTTTTTTTACAGTTTTCTGATATCCTTTTTTTGACATTTTCTCATGTACTTTTTTTACATTTTTCTCATGTCCTTTTTTTTTTACATTTTTTTATGTACTTTTTTTTACAGTTTTCTGATATCATTTTTTTGACATTTTCTCATGTATTTTTTTTACATTTTTCTCATGTCCTTTTTTTACATTTTTTCATGTACTTTTTTTTACATTTTTCTGATATCCTTTTTTTGACATTCTCATGTACTTTTTGCACATTTTTCTCATGTCATTTTTTAACCTTTTTTCATGTACTTTTTTTTACATTTTTCTGATATCCTTTTTTTGACATTTTATCATGTACTTTTTGTACATTTTTCTCATGTCCTTTTTTTTGCATTTTTTCATGTACTTCTTTTACATTTTTCTCATGTACTTTTTTTACATTCTTTTTCTTTTCTTCATTCATTTTTCCGTTCAAATTTTTCATCATTGATCCTAATTCTTATCATTCTCAATTTTTCTCTCCATATTTTTCTCATTCGTTGTTTTAAAAATCTTTTTTCATTTTCTTTGTTCATTTTTTCTTTCGTGTTTTTCTTCTATAATACTCATTTTCATTATAATCAATTTGCTTTGCCGTTTCCTTATTTTGTAAAGTTCTCTCCTTTTTCTCTCTTTAAAGGTTCTGTGAGGTCTTTGTTTTTTAATTATTTATTTTCAATTCTTTTTTTTTCATATCTTTAATCTCTTCTCTCTTATAATTAACCTCTTCAGTTTTTTTATTTTTTTTTGTTCTTCACTGCTTCTTTCCCTTTATTTTTCTCTTTTGGTTTTAATAAAGTTTTCTTCACTTTCCTCCTCATTTCAATGTTTTCTCCATATCCTTTTTCTTTGTTTCTTCCTTAACTTTCATGATTATTATTGCTTAATATCTTATTTCTTGAATCATTTCAGCAATTCCAAGAGAACTTTCAAGAAAAAGACCATAAACATGTTGTCCGTGTAACCTCATAATTTAATGTAGATATTTATCTAATTACCTTTAGCATAGAACTTAGTAGATATAAACGAAAAATAAAGTGCACGTTTTGTTTACACCACAGCAAAATGCACACATTATAGGATGAAACATTCAACAACACCTGAACTATAGTTTCGTCGTTTTTTCTAAGGAAAAGGACATTTAATTGTTATGCAAGCCGATGATTTAACATGATTTTATAAACAAATGTCTTGAGATTAGATCTCCTACTTTAATTATCTCAGTTTCGCAAAGGATCAGAAACAAAGGGCACTCAGTGAGAATCTAACTAATTAGCAATGTTCTGTTTAACATAATACAAGACAAACCACTTCATAAATTAGTTGGGGCTCAAGATCAAAAGTATGGTGCACACAGGGAGAATCAAAATCACTATTCGTGGTCTGATAGTATAAATCTCTATACATGGCAGTCATCACTCAAAGCGCCTCATAACTTTATAGTAGTACAAGGCAAGAAATACAGGGCAACTAGAAAGAATCTAAATCACTTGTAGTGGTCGGATAACTTAACTCGCTAAACATTACTTCACGAGAGGCAGCCTTAAGTTTATCTTAAGCAAAGGAACAGAAGTATGATATACCTTAGGATAATCTAACTCACTTGAAATGATGGACTGACTATTCCTAAACATTTTAAATTCAGTCAATGCTTCCACTTACCATTTTCTTCATATGAAAATACGGTATCTCATTATCGTTTACCAGGAAAGTGAAAAACTTAAGTATTTAAAAAAAAAGTCGATAATTGAAGATATTTTTAACATATAGATCTTTGAGAGAAAAAATCGGTTCCTATCATTCTGAAAAAAAAAAAAAATACCCTCCGGTGTTCCTCTGTGATCAGTACTGGGACCATTGTCGTTTTGAATATTCATAAATAATTAAGCTAATGAAGTAAAATCAGTGATAAAACTATTTGCTGATGATGTTAAAATTCTCATTAGACCTGTAGAAATAGAAAAAACACATATAGATTTAAATAATTTTGCATTGTGGGAAGATATTTGAAAAGTAAATTTTAATATAGAAAACTTTAAAGTTCTGCATATTGGATCCAAAAACATTAATGATAAATATGAATTGAACCACAGAAAAATGAAAAAGAAATGAGAAATGCGATCTCTGTGTTGGCTTTGATGATTCATTAAAAGTTTACATTGATATTGTATCAATGTTATCGAGGACAAATGGAATGATTGAGTTAATGCTTAGAAATATCATTTCAAAGGAGGCAAATATTATTTTAGAAATATATAAAACACTAACAGGACCTCATATTGAAAATTATACCCAGGCCTGAGTGCTCGTGTCGAAATATTGAAATCGGAGTGAAACACTGAAATAGAAGATATACAAAGAGGAATTACAAAAATAAATAAAAATAAAAATAAAAAATGTTAAAATTCATGGTTTGCTTGGTATCTTTTTTAATGGCATATCAACCTTCTTGTATTGTCTATTGCCAAAACCATCCTTGTAAAAGAGCAGCAGTGATAATCTTAAACCCGTTGCTGGAGGATAAGGGAGCTCAAGCCTTCCGCAAAGGTATTAGTCCGAAAGTCAATGAAATAATGCTACTGGAGTTCAGGCTTCCTTACTTCAAAGATGCAGCTCAGCACTTGTGCCATTAAGCCAAAAGATTATGTCAAAAGGGAGAGATTAATCGAGAAATGTTTGATTTCCTTTCGACATTATTTAAACTTTCTTCCAACATTTTGTCCATAGATTATTAATAACTTAAAATTTTCTCCTTAAAAGATTTTCGTACTTGCAAGTTGGAGAAAAATAAAATCACAAATACCAGAGAATAATACAAAGGGATGTTATGAAGCAAACAGAAATGAAAGAAAAAGTAAGAAGAGGAGTACCTCAGAAAAAAGACTGAAAAGAGGAGTACCTCAGAAAGAAAAAGTGAAAAGAGAAATACTCCTGAAAGAAAAAGTAAGAAGAGAAATACCTCAGAACGAAAAACTAAAAAGAGGAGTACCTAAAAAAAGTCTAAAAAGAGGAATACCTTAGAAAGAAAAAGGTAAAAGAGAAATACTCCTGAAAGAAAAAGTAAGAAGAGAAATACCTCGGAATGAAAAACTAAAAAGAGGAGTACCTAAAAAAAGTCTATAAAGAGGAGTACCTCAGAAAGAAAGAGGGAAAAGAGAAATACTCCTGAAAGAATAAGTAAGAAGAAAAATACCTCGGAAAGAAAAACTAAAAAGAGGAGTACCAAAAAAAAAGTCTATAAAGATGAGTACCTCAGAAAGAAAAAGGGAAAAGAGAAATACTCCTGAAAGAAAAAGTAAGAAGAGAAATACCTCAGAAAGAAAAACTAAAAAGAGGAGTACTAAAAAACGTCTAAAAAGAGGAGTACCTCTGAAAGAAAAAGGGAAAAGAGAAATACTCCTGAAAGAAAAAGTAAGAAGAGAAATACCTCGGAAAGAAAAACTAAAAAGAGGAGTGCCTAAAAAAAGTCTATAAAGAGGAGTACCTCAGAAAGAAAAAGGGAAAAGAGAAATACTCCTTAAAGAAAAAGTAAGAAGAGAAATACCTCAGAAAGAAAAACTAAGAAGAGGAGTACCTAAAAAAAGTCTAAAAAGAGGAGTACCTCTGAAAGAAAAAGGGAAAAGGGAAATACTCCTGAAAGAAAAAGTGACGAGAGAAATACCCTTGAAGGAAAAAGTAAGAAGAGAAATACCTCAGAAAAACAAGAAAACTTCTTGGAACCAAATTCTACGTATGAACTCTTTTTAAGAATCTCTGGACTCTTCTTATAATTGACAAGAGACATACGGAACATAGAACAAAGAAACTGAAGTTGTCGCAGCAGGCCTTAGATCCGAAGAATAAGATATGTATATGACAAGAAAAAATTAAGAAAAGGATTTGACAGCATAGAGAAGTGCGTAGATACAGCAAATCAGGGATGTGATTATTCTTCTGATTTCCAGTGTCTCCATTCTCTTTTCAAATACTTTTGGAAAAGTTCCAAGTGCTTCGGTTATTATTTTTAACACCGGCACCTTCAAATATTACAACATTTTCAGCTCTCTGAAATGATACGAGTATTTTTGTATCTTTTCGTGTTCTTTTATTTTTACTCCCTGGTCCACTGGGACAGCAAAATGCAGAAGAAAAGTTCTTTTTCTTTGGGTAATCACCACAAGATCTGGTGGTCTCGAAACGGTTGGAATATTATCATTTATATCGTTATCACTACTACCCTTTGCGTATCTTTCACACAAGCATTAGCTGATGGTCTTTTATTGGAAACAAAATGACAGCATGCCTCTTTCAAGTCCCCAGGACTTAGTATTCAGCCCGATTTTACTAATGCTGCAGTTTGAATGGTATCAACACATCTTCTGATTTCCAATTCATCACACCTTCATATTAACCCCTCGAGGACCGTACTGAGTTCACCAATAATTATTGGTTATCACCAACAATTTCATGTTTCATAATTTTTTTTAGTTCTCAGGCAACATTCAAGCTCTTGTTTCTCTTTTCATTTTCTTTGATTTTCACTCTGTGGTCTGCCGGGACGGAAAAGTCCATTATTCGGCAGGTTCTCTTTTCTTGTTACCTATCAATAAATTTGGTCTTCTGGTTGGGATTAAGTTATCTGTTTGTATCTCTAAATCCCAGAGAATTTTGTGTGTTTCATTCCCCTGGAGAGATTCTGATTTGAGCATATTTCATTTGTTCGTATGATAAATTTTAGTTTCTTGCACAATTCCCAAGAGACCCCGTTCCCCCCCACCCAGTCGTGTCTAGTCTTAAATCCTTTTTGTGCAAATACACTGCATTCGCTTATCGTGTGATCGATCATTTCGTTTCCATCACCACATAACCTACACCGGCTCTTTTGTTGCGTCTTATCTTTTTTTTTTTTCGCTCTAATATATTTGGTTCTGATGGCGTGGTTTTATTTTGCTATTAGAAGAGATTAATTTTCTCTTTTAAAGTTTTCCCTTCTTAGTCATGTCCGCGTTTTATCATATGAGATTTCGCTTGTTTGTCGCTTGAAATATCCATACAGTTGCTTTTCTTCCAATTTTAGTTTCCTAGATGTTGTTCTGTTGATCGTTTTATTGTCTGAGCTGTTTTAGAATTTAGTGTTTCGATTCGCCTTTTGTGGTCTTGTTGATATTCTTTCCTGTTAATTGTTATCATTATTATTACTCATTAGAGTTTTTCACATCAGCGTAAGCTGAGGTTCACTAACTGGAGATTGAGTGACAACAAGTCTCCTCAAGTCAACAGGACTCTTCTCAGTATTCTGGCCGTTTTCAATAATGCTGTTGTTTGGATATTCTCCACTCGGCCGCCAACTTCCAAATCTTCCAGGCCGTTTAATCATTCCTTAGTTACCGTGCCAAAAGCACCAATCACAATTGGTATAATTGTCACCTTCATGTTCCATAGTCTTTTTAATTCTCAAGCAAGGTCGAGGTACTTATCTCTCTTTTCACATTTTTTCAGTTTTATTCTGTGGTCAGCCGGGATAGCAAAGTCGACAATTTTGCTGATTTTCTTTTTTTTTTTTTTTTTTTTCTTGTTGCTTATTATCAGGTCTGGTCTTCTGGATGATATGAAGTGATCTGTTTGTATATCAAAGTCCCATAGGAGTCTATATGTGTCATTTTCTACGAGAGATGCTATCTTGTGCATATACCATTTGTTGGCATGGTCAAATTTAAATTTCTTGCACATTTCCCAGTGGATCACTTTGCCGACCCAATCGTGTCTAGTCTTATATTTATTCCTTCTACGCAATTATGCTGCATTCGCTTATAATGTGATTTATAGTTTCATCTCTGACACCGCTAGTCTGCACTTGCTATTTTGTTGCGTCTTATCTATCCTCGCTTTGATATGATTGGTTCTTATGGCGCTGTTTTGTGCTGCCATGAGGAGAGATTCTGTTTCTCTCTTAGAGTTTGCTTTTCTTAGCCATGTTCAGGTTTTGTCGTGTGAGATGTTGTTTATTAATCGTTTAAAACGCCCATGGACTTGTTTTTCTTCCCATTTTTGTTTCCTAGTTTTTGTCATTCTGTTATCTATCGTGTTGTCAGTATTTTTTCTGATGGCCGTAATCAGTCCTCATTATTATTATTATTATTATTATTATTATTTCCCAGTGGATCACCTTGCCCACCCAGATGTGTCTAGCCTAGTACTCCTTCTGTGCCAATTTGCTGCATTCGCTTATTATGGGATTGAGAGTTTCATCTCTGTCACCGCATAGTCTACATTTGCTATTTTGTTGCGTCTTATCTATCCTTGCTTTGATAGTTTATTGTTACTTCATTGTTCTTTCTGTTTGTTGTTGTTTTTTTTTTGTTCTTTTTCTACCCCGCTCGTTTTTGTTCCTCGACTATCTCTTTTTTTACTTTATTCTTCCAGCTTTCTCTTCCCAAAAAATCATCTCCCTTCTCTTTACCAACTTATTCCTTCTGCGTCTTCTTCGTGTGCTTTCTTAAATCTTCAAATACTGTTTTCCTAACTTACCATATCCATTTTTCGTCATATAATCATCATCATGTCGTGCCACTAGCACGGATATCCTTGACCCTCTCTCGCCACTTCTCCCTATCGTTCATCGCCTCTGGCAGGTCTTCTGGGCTACATCCCGTATCTTCATATAGCTGCTGAATATATGTTCGTGCTGGTCGTCCTGCTTTTGCCCGGCCATATGTGGGGGTCCATAGGAGTACATCGCTTATGAGGTCGTCCCTGCTTCTCCAGTTAACTATCCAGTTAGACGAACCAGAGATGCAGGACACCTGCATCTCTGGTTCGTCTAACTGGATAGTTTTCGTGATTGGAGGCAGGTGGCCGTATAGTTGGTGTCTTATGGGGTGTTGCCGCCAGGACTTGTTCAATATTGTTTGCAGCATTCTTGTGTAATTGCCGTCTATCTTCTTCTCCAGCCGTTTAGTTAGCGTCCAAGTAGTGCATCCATACAGCAGTAACGATACGACTGCTGGTTGGAAGAAACTACGTTTCATCTTATCGGTAAGGTCTGATTTCCATATGATCGATAGCCTACTGATAGCTGTCCATACCTTCGTTAGCCGAATGTAAACTGAGCACAAATGACCATCCCATAAAATCAAAGTCGCCAAAATGTGTTAGCAAGCATTAGGACAATTTTGATATCCATGCAAAACAAGATAGCGGCGTTTTTGCCAACTTGCAAAACAAAATGGACGTTGTACTGTACGTGGCTACAATACGAAAAGAAAATATTTTATTTAATTTTTTTTTCGAGCCACGTCTTATTTTCCTCTCTAGAGAAATGGCATATATGCAGATAGGGTGGAAACGTTTTCCTTTTCCGATAGCTACTTTATAGTTGAGTGTCGCCATTTGTCTGAACGGAAAAGAATAGAAAATAAAGGTTCTTATCCCAAAGAAGAAAGAGGTTTCGCCAGCAGACTTTGTTTATTTCTGAGCAGCATCTATTTAAAGCTGTAAGACGTGTCAATAGACTTTTGTTGATAAAAGGATTGATAGAAAAGGGGATGGGAAGAAAATTAGATACATATGTACATACATATGTTTTTATCTACATATATATAAATATATGTATATATATCTACATATATATCGTTACGTTTCCACGGCCAAAGAAGGAAGCATTTTTCTTTTTTTGCTTGTTTTGTTTTTCAATTTGCCGGGTGCTATTGCAATTTGTTTACTGCCGTTAAAAGGAAAATATCCAACGCCAAATGAAAATGGCGGAGTTCTCCTGTAAATTGTGTTTTATCGGAAATAAACAGCCCGCTGCTGTCTTCCATTTTGATCGATGCAGGAGCGCAGACCGATTATTGACTTCACATTGTGCAAGTATCCATTAAGAATATTTTTCTACACTTTACATAGGCCGCTGCAATTCTTCTTTCTTTTCGTATGTGCTAAATTGCAAATATTTATATACGCCTCCTCACGTAGGCAAACTTCAATTTTACATACACGCACGCACGCACACACACGCATGCGCACATACATCCATACACCCACATAACACATATGTTGATAGAAGCAGAAGTAAATAAATATGTTACTCCACTCTCGTTTATATATTGGGTACGATGTGTAAACTGTCGTCTAAATTACGCGAAAAAGAAAATAACTCTGACATCTTATCCTATCGAACGTATTAATCGAAATAACATGAAAATATCTCAAAACACTACTGACTAAATTTATTCAAAAAATCGTTATTGGCTTCAACCAGAGCCTTAAAATGACTTCGGAATCTCTTGCAGGGTCTTGTTTATTGGCAAATACTGTTGTTATCCTTGCTTTTAGTTGTAAAGAGTTTTGTGGGTCTCCCGCTTAACAGCGCATCTGAGTCAATACTGAAAAAACTGCAGTCAGGGTAGTTAGGCAGTCAGATGTTAGGGGTAATGAGGTTGCAGTTTTCCGACAGTCAAGACAGGATTCTCCAGCTTGTGTTGTATGGCAAAGAGCCCTGTTACCAGATATAGGGTCTTCCAGTAGCCACCCTCTCGATCTGTCAGTACAACCACATCCAGGCACTCAATGTAAGCCACAAATTTGAACCTGAGGCCACGGGGGAAGATGAATGAGGTACCATCTCTTGTGACCACGCATAACATCATGATGCTGACTGGGTGTTTGCTTTTCATCAATATGAAGATGAACTGTTCTCAGATTGACGCTAAATACATTCTGAAATCTTCGTATTGGTGCTTCCAGGATGAATGTCAAGCAGTACAGTATGCAGTAACCAAATTTCAAAACGACTGAATTGAGTTATGGTGCTGCTATTATTACGGAAACTGTCCATCTGACTCTAGACCAAATCAGAGGCAAACGAAGTGCTTGCGTGAGATTTATGATTCAAAATGACAATTTTATCGTCGAACCATGTGTATGAGTATATATATATATATATATATATACGAGGCTCATTAAATTCGTTTCCAGACTTTTTTCGTGTGGGCACCTTTATTGATTGTGCACACATGAAATTCTAGTCCCCTTTGAAGTAACCTCCTCCGGCTGCAATGCACTTGTTGTACCGTTTCAACAACTTCAGGAAGGCCTCATGGAAGTCCTCTCGTGTGAGCGTGTCAATGACCTTCGTCACGGCCTCTTTCATCTCGTCAATTGTTTCATATCGACAGCCTCTGAGCTTAGGGAATAACCAAAAGTCACAGGGAGCAAGGGAGGATGAGAAACTGTCTTGATGCTCATCTTGGTCAAAAATTCTGTGATAAGGATGGAATTGTGGTCTGGTGCATTGTCCTGGTGGAAATGCCACTGACCCGATTTGAAGAGTGCTGGCCTCTTCCGACGGAATCTCTTCCTGAACTCTTTTAAAACCTCAACATAGTAACTCTAACCCTAAAACTTTGGCCTATCAACTCTGGTGTATTGACTTCCTTACTCCTCCCCCACCTCTTATCATCCCTCACGGACTCCCTGCCTTGCTTGGATCTCTTATGCTACTCAAAAACTGATGACCGCTTCATGGAAGATGGTCGAAATCAGTCTGAAGCATTCCATAGGTTTCTATGGCATCATTTTTTCCAAGTTTAAAACAGAATTTTATTGCATATCGTTCTTCTAAAGTGTCCTCACGTCCATAATGCATATTTGAAATTCACCAGCTGTGACAATTAGGATTTAGTAGGGTGTATTCCAATTCCTGATGTAGCTGTTCATTTGAAGCTTATATCATAAAAATTGGTCAGTCATCTCATAAGATGTATAACAATAACCTACTGGATTTTCAAGTATCTACGACAATTTTAAATGCCTGTACAAAATAGTATGGAAACTTATTGAAGGCACCACGTATCGTCTTTTTGTTTAATTACGTAATTACCCAACCTCTCCATCACGAAATCATTTGTTTTATGCAGACTATAGTTGGTTTGATTTCAAAGTTTTCCTTCTCCTAGATCAGTTGATCTACTATGGCTAATGAACCCATTCTACCCTACTAATTACCCATTGATTGGGGAGGAACAATAGATGGATTTATGCATTTCCCAAGAGCATTAGTCCAAAGTGAAGCGCTGACAGCCTTGTCTAGGATTTGAACTCGGGTCATCGATTGCATTTTATGTGATGTTAACCTTTAAGTGGGCGTCCATTCATTTCAAATATTACTATTTCCCGTTAGATAATGATATATAACTGAGAAATTCTATTTATATATCAGCTATAAAAGCTCACTAAAAGTTTTCGCGTTGTCAGCGATGTTTACAATAAGCTGACGGCTGAGTGGTAAGACATTCCTACCAAAAGTGGGGAGACCTGATAAGACATTAAACAGTATCTAATAGAGGGGCTCCACTTATGAATATCTGGGGATTGTAGAGTGCGCCTTAATTGTCACTTCTCCCGGATCCACTTGGAGCAAGAGTAGTAGGACCTATTATGTTTCAATGTGTAGGTCAAAGAGATCTGATGGAAGATTATTTATATTGTTGCATGTAAGCGTATAAAGCTATAAATGTGTGTGAATGAATTATTATTATTTTACTCCTTACCAGTTTTTTTTTTTTTACACCGGCGTGAGCTGATAGTCTTTCACTGGAGTCAGAGTAACAGAAAGTCTTCTCAAGTCTCCAGGACTCTTCTCAGTATTCTGGCCGATCTTAATAATGCTGCACTTTCGATGGTATCCACTCGTCATCCGATTTCTAACTTCCCCGCCCCTTACTAAGCCTTTGGGGATTGTTACGAACGGACCAATTTCAGTTGATATCACTGTCACTTATCTCTCTTTTCGTTTTCGTTAATTTCCTCTCGGTTGTCTACCGGGACGGCAAAGTTCACTATTTGAAATGTTCTCTATTTTGTCGATTATCACTAGGTCTGGTCATCTAGCTTAGATTAAGGAATCTATTTGTATCTCAAAGTCACAGAGAATGCTATATGTCTCATTCACCGGGAGGACTCTGATTTTGCATATAGCGTTTGGTGGTATGGCCAAATTTCAATTTCTTGCAAGATTCCAAGTGATTTACATTCCCCTCACGTATGAACCCCCTTATCCTTTTTTGCGCTAATTTGTTGCATTCACTGATGGCATTAATCGTTTCGTCTCTATCACTATATTACCTACATTTGCTGTTCTGTTGCATCTTATGAATTTTCGCTCTAACATTGTTGGTCCTTACGGCGTTGTCATGTGTAACTACTCTCATTATCTTTATTATTATTTTTTATATCACACACACACACACACATCTATATATATGTATGTTCCCGTTGAAATACCTATCCATGATGATGTTTATGCTTCTCTATAAGAAAGGATGTAGGATACAGTCTTTTTTTAGTATCACAAGGTCTGGTTGTCTGGCTGTGATTTGGTGATCCGTTTCCTTTTCAAAAACTTAAGGAGTTTGTGCGGCTCATGTTCCAGGACAGATTTTGTGTTGTGCATATGCAATTTGTTTGTGAGTTCAACTCTAAAATTCCTTGCACAATTCTTAGGAGATCACCTTCCACACCCAATCATGTCTCGTCTTATAGACTTTTTGCTCTAGCATACTGCATTCGCTTATTATGTGATTGATCGTTTCATCTCTATAACCTACTTCACGGCGACACGAGTTCAAATCCTGGACGAGACTGATTGCATTTCACATAGCACTAATACCCTTGGGAAAGGTATGAATCCAATTATTCTCCCTCCAGCTATGGGTAAATAGTAGGACAGAATAGGTTCTTTAGCCTTGGCGAGGCAACTAGTCTAGGAAAAGGAAAACTCTGAATTCAAACCTGTTAAACTCCGCTCAAAAATGGCCTTGTGTCATATCCTGCCTAAGCGGAGGGGTTGGGTAAATATGATAACCTACTTCAGCTATTTTGTTGTATCATGTCTATGTTTGTTTTAACATAGTCCTTATGGCGTTAATCCTTACTCCTCTCCGAAGAGATTCAGTTTCTCTCTTAAGGCTTCTCTTTCTCAGCTATGTCCAAGATTTTTCGTTAGATATTTTGCTTGTTTGTCACTTGAAGTGTCCGTACAGATTTTTTTCTTCCGATTTTTATTTTCTGGTTGTTTTTGTTCTATTGTTGCTCCTGTTGTCTGTACTGTTTCTGGTCGCTGTAATCAGTTTTCTTGTATTTCTTAATGTAATCCTCCAGTCATTGTATCGATGCATCGTCACTATCTTGAATACTGGCGAGTCCTCTCCGCCCTTCTCTTTTTAACACATACAGTTTGTTTACGTCGCCTATAGGTTTTCTTGTTCTGTGGTTCGTTTGTTTAAGTTCCTCCATCGTCCACTTCAAAAATGGTCCAAAGTATCTAACAAGGGGGAAAAGGGCTGGTGTTTATCCCTTTTTATAAGGTTCCAGCTATATAGTTTGGTTTTGAGTAGCTTTCTTGTTCACCTGAGATAGAATTTTTAATTTTTTACTTTAATCTCCTCTTGTTTGATGGTGTCCGCTTCTAATATTCTCAAATATTTGTTAGTTTCCTTTTTCCCTGACCATTCTGATCTTTTCTCTGTTTGTTAGTTTTATTCCATCAGTCATAGGTCGTTTCCTGCTTCTCGTTATTAATATGACTCAATTTTCTATGCCGAATTCCATCATTATAGCCTGATTGTATTCCCTCACTGCCGGTATTAGGGTTTCCAATTCTTCTTCAATTTTGGCAAATAGTTTGATGTCATTCATGTATATTAGATGATTGTTCTTTTCTCGATTTATTAAGTTTGTATCCACTTGTGCATTTCTTCAATATGCGATTGAGTGACACCATCACTTTTCATCATTACTATCAACTCATTACAGTTTTCTACATCAGTGTTAGCTGATGGTTTTTCAATGGAGTCTGAGTAACAGCAAGTCTCCTCAAGTCTCTAGGACTCTTCTTCGTATTCTGGCCGTTCTCAATAATGTAGTAGTTATGATGGTCTCCACTCGTCCACCAACTGCCAAGTCTTCCAGTCCCTTTAGTAATCCTTTAGTTACTGTTCCAAACCCATCAATTACAATTGGTATAATTGTCACCTGCATATTCCATAGTTTTTTCAATTTCCTAGCAAGGTCGAGGTACATACCCTTCTTTTTACTTTCTTTCAGTTTTATTCTGTGGTCACCCGGGACAGCAAAGTCGACATTTTGCAAGTTCTCTTCTTTTTGCTTGTTATTATTAGGTCTTGTTTTCTGGCCGAGATTAGTAGATGAGTGTGTATGTCAAGGTCCCATAGGAGTTTATGTATGTTATTTTCTAGGACAGGTGCTGGCTTATACATATACCCTTTGTTTGTAAATTTCTTGCACATTTTCCATTGGATCACCTTGCCTACCCAATTGTATCTAGTCTTATATTCCTTCTGTGCTAATTTGCTGCATTCGCTTATTATGTGATTGATCGTTTCGTCTCTATCACCATATAACCAACAGTATTCTTACCGTTCTCAGTAATGCTGTCATTTCGATAGTCTCTACCCGTCTGCCAACTTCCAAGTCCTCCAGGCCTTTTGGATAATCCTATTATTATTATTCACTCATTAGAGCTTTTCACATCAGCGTTAGCCGATGGTTTTTCACTGGAGTCTGAGTGACAGCAAGTCTTCTCAAGTCTGCAGGACTCTTCTCAGTATTCTGGCCGTTATCAATAACTTTGTCGTTTGGATGGTCTCCACCCGTCCGCCAACTTCCAACTACTTGTTAGTATGGTTAAATTTATATTTCTTGCACATTTCCAAGTGGATCACCAGGCCGACCCAGTCGTGTCTTGCCTTATACTCCCTCTGTGCTAATTTGCTACATTCGCTTATTATGTGATTGATGGTTTCATCTCTGTCACCACATAGCCTGCATTTGCTATTTTGTTGAGTCTTATATATCCTTGCCTTGATATGTTTGGTTCTTACGGCGTTGTCTTGTGCTGCTAGTAGAAGAGATTCTGTTTCTCTCTTAAAGTTTCCTTTTCTTAGGCATGTCCAGGTTTTGTCGTGTGAGATGTTGTTTATTAATCGTTTAAACCGCCCATAGAGTTGTTTTCCTTCCCATTTTTGTTTCCTACTTATTGTCTTTCTGGTGTTAATCGTGTTCTCAGTATCGTTTCTGGTGGCTGTAATGAGTCCTCCTTCATGTTTTTGTATATAGTCTTCGAGTCGTTGTATCGATGTGTCAACGCTGTCATCTATGCTGGGAAGTCCTCTATTATTATTATTTACTCCTTTAGAGTTTTTCACATCAGTGTTAGCTGATGGGTTTTCACTGGAGTTTGAGTGACAGCAAGTCTCCTCAAGTCTCCAGGACTCGTCTCGGGATTCTGGCCGTTCTTGGCAATGCTGTCATTTGGATAGTCTCTACTCGTCCGCCAACTTCCAAATCTTCAGGCCTTTTAAAAATCATTTAGTTATTGTGCCTAAGGCACCAATCACAATTGGCACAATCGTTACTTTCATGTTCCACAGCTTTTTCAATTATCTAGCCAGGTCGAGGTACTTATCTTTCTTTTCACTTTCCTTCAGATTTATTCTGTGGTCCTCCGAGACAGCAAAGTCGACAATTTTGCAGATTCTCTTTTTTTTGTTGTTGATTATTATTAAGTCTAGTCTCCTGGCCGGTATTAGGTGATCCGTTTGTATATTAAAGTCCCATAGGAGTTTATGCGAGTAATTTTCTAGGACAGGTACTGGGTTGTGCATATACCATTTGTTTGTATGGTCGAATTGAAATTTCCTGCACATTTCCCAGTGGATCACCTTGCCTATCCAGTCGTGTATCGCCTTATACTCCTTCTGTGCCAATTTGCTGCATTCACTTATTATGTGATTGATAGTTTCGTCTCTGTCACCACATAGCCTACATTTGCTATTTTGTTGCGTCTTATCTATCCTTGCTTTGATATGATTGGTTATTATGGCGTTGTCTTGTGCTGCAATTAGGAGGGATTCCGTTTCTGTCATAAAGTTTCCTTTTCTTAGCCAGGTCCAGGTTTTCTAGTGTGAGATGTTATTTATTAGACGTTTAAAGCCATAGAATTGTTTTCCCATTTTTGTTTCCTAGTTGTTGTCACTCTTTCGTCTATTGTGTTGTCTGTATTGTTTCTGATGGTTGTAATTAGTCCTCGTTCGTGTTTTTCTATGTAGTCTTCGAGCCGTTGTATGAATGCGTCAACGGTGTCTCCGATGCTGGCAAGTCCTCTTCCTCCCTGTTTTCTAGATAAATATAATCTGTCAACGTCGTCTCTGGGGTGTAATGCCTTATGCATGGTCATTAGTTTTCTTGTTCTTTGGTCCATTTGTTTAAGTTCCTCTCTGGTCCACTTGAGAAAGGGTCCCGAATATATGACTAGGGGCACAGCCTAAGTGTTTATACCTTTGATGAGGTTTCTGCTGGAGAGTTTTGTCTTGAGTAGATTTCGCGTTCACCCGAGATATTCCTTTCGGATCGTGTCTTTCATTTGCACTTGTTTGATGGTGTCGGCCTCCAAGATGCCTAGTATTTAAAGGTTTCCTTTTCTTCGAGCGTTCTAATTCTATCTTGATTTGGTAGTTCGATCCCGTCAGTCATATGTCGTTTGCCACTTTTCATAACGAGCGTGGCACATTTTCCTATGCCAAATTCCATTCCTAATACCTGGTTGTATATTCTAACGGCGTGTATGAGAGTTTCCAATTCTTTTTCATTTTTTGCAGGTAATTTAATGTCATCCATGTACATTAGGTGGTTGATCTCTTGTGATCTGCTAAGTGTGTGTCCGGCTGCGTATTTTCTGAGAATGTTGTTCAGTGGCATCATGGCTATTATGAATAGTAAGGGTGATTGTGCATCTCCTTGGAAAATGCCTCTTTGGATCTTTGTTTCAGCTATGCTTCTTCCTCCTGCTGTCAGCTCCACTCTCCAGGTTTTCATGGTCTGTTCGATGAAGTTTATGACTTCATGTGATATTTTGTACATTTTGAAACAATGTAGTATCCAGCTTTATGGGAGCATATCATATGCCTTTTTGTAGTCAATCCAGGCCATAGCTAGATTTTTCCGTCTTGTCTTGCTCTCATTTCGGATGTGTTGATCTATGTAGAGTAATTTCGCTGTGCCTCTGGATCCTTTGCGGAATCCTTTCTGTTCGTCAGGGAACAATCCGCGGCTTGTTAACGATTATTTTTATTATCATTTTTATTATTATTATTATTTTATGTGCAAAAAGATGATCATTAATAAATAAAATTAGAAACATGAAACCATATAATTTTGTGCAAATTATTAGTATTGAATGAAAGCACATAACTGAGTGGAAACAAATTAATTTAATTCTGTATAAGTTTTCGGTATCAGATAAAATCCTTTGAAAATAGCCGCATGCAGTACAGCACTTACAAACGTCTGATTCGCAAAGGCGAACAGGGTCCAGCACCAGGTCCACAAAGTCACCACGCTAACAGTGACATATGCGGAAAATTGTGCCTATCTCTAGCTGGTCTCAAAAGCTATCTGCGCAAATCTGCAAAATCTATCTTGCACACAAATAATGCCCCTGCTAGCAAAACTGAACGGTTGTGCCAATTCTGTGGTAAAATCTGTCGCAGCTTGGCTGGCCTGCAAAGTCAACTACGAACACATAGAATTTAAGGGGGAGGTAGGGAAGGGGGTCGAGGACATGAGACAAAGGAGGTGGTCCCGCTCGAAACCGAGAGGACAGCCATCGTACACACATATATATATATATATATATACTTTCATACCAATATTTATATACATGTCTGAATTCGTTTTACTTTATTTATTTACCTCACACCTTAGTAAGCCGCAAATTTGTAAGTCTATTTAAATCGTATTTATAAAGAGTAAAAAAAAAGCAGTCTTATGCTTTTGCTAATAAATTATGAATCAAATGAAAAATATCCACACAGGAACTTCATAAAAAGCTGATATTTTTCCTTTAATTATTTCTTCTCTGTTTTCTTTAACGAGCTTAGGAAAAGCCAGTCGGTGTTTTGGCAATTAATTGAATATCTTGTGGTATTATCAAATACGAGGTGGGTATCCTCGTGGTGTAATGGTTAAACCGATGGACTGCGAAATCGTAGTACGCGACTTCGTACTCCAGTCGAACTATTACGTTCACTTCCGGGCAAATACCCTTGGGAAAGGTATGAACCCCCTTATCCTCCTGGCTATGGGTAAATAGTACCACTACTGTTCTTCTAGGAGAATAGCATTGGCATTAAGTAACCTACAAAGGTTGATATGCCTATAAACAAAGAAACCAACCAACCTATCAAATACGTCTAAAATTACATCATTCAACTATATTTAAAAATAGTTTTAATTAGTTCTGTTCTTGTTTTCTTTTATTTCTTCCATCTTTTTCATTTCTATAAGCTTATCTGACAAAAATTCTCTGACACCTGAATCGTTTACTTTCAATCTGCGAGACTTAAAATATGCTCACAGTACCCGTTCATCGGGGTATGAGCTGCCACTAAAAATAAGGGTTCCTGAGCATAAAAGTAATCTTTATCTGCTGCCACAGAAGGAGGTCGGGAGCGTTGGGGAAAAAGAATTTCTTTTCATTCCCATAAATCCCAGGTCAACTCTAATCCGTTGTGACTGTGCCCGTTCGTGTCACATCTATAAGTCGTATAAATCTGTTAAAATTATTTAAATTAGAATTGATTACTTAATATGGTAAAAAGTATGCAAATGCTCTTTAGAAACAAACACACAAAAAACGTAAATTTGAACGAATATATCAAGCGATTCCTAAACCTCTTATGATGAAATGACTCAAGTCGAATTGAAAAGCCATTAAACCCAACTCAGTCGATTAATCTATCAAACTTCGGCATTAAGTGAACCATAGAGAGTTGATATGCCACTAAACAGATAAACCATTTACATTTTGCTGCATGCGCTCTCTCTACACAAAGAATTTTTCTTTACATGTTGAATAAAACTTTTTTCTAGACGTGTTTCCTTGATTTATTTAGACTTCTGCTGCGACGAATTCAAATTTTATTTGATTTATGTATAAAGAAGATTTCTCATTTTTTTACTCCTAAAACATTCCCATGATAAAACACCAATAGAGAGGAGAGGAGGAAATTTCTGTGGATGTCTGTTTTATTTGTTTTTGACTAAATGAGAACTTTCTGGTTTAATTAACTCCAAAACGTTCCAAAACACCGTCTAACAGTAATGGGGGGAAGGTATGTAAAACCCAACGCATATCGATTTTATTTTAATCTGATCTTCCTGATCTATTTTAAGGTAAAATATTCTAATCGTTCACGTCGAAGTGAACGAGAACTTCTCTTCTCAATACATTTAAAACACTCCTTCAGTGCAGGTCAGTTGACAAAACGAGTTTTATCTAAATTGTCAGGTGAGCCGAGGAATATATGAATAACAAGCATGGTAGTGAACAAAGAAAATTGTATATATATATATATATATATATATATGTGTGTGTGTGTGTATGTGTGTGTGTGTGTGTGTGTGTGTATATATTTTGGCAGCATTTCTTCGTTAATACAAATTTCATTAAACATTATAGACATTTTATGTCAACATATTTTCTTCTGGATCCGTTCGAATTCCCGTATTACTTTTATCGTATTCGGGGGGAATTGATATATGTATTGTCCATAGTTGTATGTATCCCTAGTACATTCTGCCCGACTTAATAGAATTAATTTTCAAACCAGTGCTAATGTACTTAAATGTCTTTAGCTACTGACACTAATAATATAAACCCATTTAAAAGCAAACGCCATAATCTTCAACGGTAAATACGCTTTTACACAGCAGTAATATGCTAAAACAAAAGTTACATCACTTTTGTAATAGATCCTCCCCTGATGATGGCCCAAAGTCGGGCAGAAAGTACTAGGGATACATACAACTATGGACAATACATATATCAATTCCCCCTCCCCCCAAATACGATAAAAGTAATACGGGAATTCGAACGGATCCAGAAGAAAATATGTAGACATAAAATGTCTATTATGTTTAATGAAATTTGTATGTATACATAGCCATCTACAGACAGAACTGTTTCGTTCTATCAGAACTCATCAGTGTGGCTAGACAGTATCTTTCCGTAGACTGGGATCGAAACCCGGTTGACTCAAACGCCAAACCAAAGCTTCTAACCATTCAGCCACGAGGAGATATTAGCTGCGAAGTAAATTTCAAACGGTTATGAATCACAATTACTATTGTTTACATACATCCGTTCAATATATATATATATATATATATATATATATATATATATTGTGTGTGTGTGAAAATTTACTCAAATGGAAAAACATCAAGGTATTCAGAAGATCTATTTATTTTGTAGAAATATTTGCCTACGTTGAATGTTTCGGTGTTTAGACTTTCATCAGGGTGAGTGAGTTATCAAGTGAAACGAAAAATATGGGAAAATCATAACATATTCTATTTCTGTCAAATTGGTATAATATAATTAGTGTTCCAAAATTTATGTTAATGAATTTATACCACAGCTACCTATCTATCTATCTCTCTATCTATCTATGCTAATATTTATAGTACTTCATATCTACCAATAATAAGCATTCCATAATATATCTATTCATCATCATGTCGCGCTGGTAGCACGGATATCCCTGACCCTCTCTCGCCACTACTCCCCATCGTTCATCGCCCTAGGTAGGTCTTCAGGACAACATCCCGTATCCTCACATAGCTGCTGAATATATGTTCGTGCTGGTCGTCCAGCTTTTGCACGGCCATGTGTGGGGGTCCATAAGAGCACATCTCTTATGAGTTCGTCCCTGCAGTGTCCTGCATGTCTGTTCTCCAGCAGTGTCCTGCATACGAGTATTAATCTTAATCTTTCTTTATCGTTTAATTCGACTATCAGTCTTTCCAAATATATATATATATAAACGATAAGGCCAAATTATTTAAAAGAAGAGATTATGTAAGTTTTCTTCACCAATCTGAGCAAATAAGGAGATAAATAAAAAAAATATCTCTTTGATTGTATTATGTTTAAATTATACAAGTTTCAATGATTTTCTGGGGTTTTTTTATAATGCAAGTCTGAGGATCTTCAAAATTAATTTGTGATAAGTTTGTAACCCCGGCCAAGCTGTCAAAATAGGAAATGCACCTGTGTAAATAACCGGTGCATCCGGTCGAGGAATATCAGGATATAACCTTGACTGTGGACGGGTTGCATTGAGTGCGAAATTGTGACGCACGCAGGAAGAAGAGTGGACGTCAAATTATTAATAACTCGGTGCACAGGAAGTTCAATCAGTTGGAGATAAGGTGCGGTAGAGAAAACCAGCTTCAAGCAGAGGGGGACCTCAGGCCCCCGATTGAGCAGTTGCAGTTGGAGAGAAGATGCTGGAATGAGAAGCATGTCCCAGGGAGGCTGGGCCCCCAGGCCCCCGGTTGAGCAGCCCAGGAGAACGGGAAAGAAACGCAGTTATGGCCATTAGAGTGGGGTCAATATGTTGCAGTTCAATCCAGCTTCCAACTCACCGTAAAACCATTAGTGACCCTTTCGAACCCTTTCAAATAAAGTGAGAGGTATATTTTTCGAAACAACTGTGTCGCTCGTCTTTATTGTGTCGTCGTTATGATTCTGCTTGTATATGTGTATGTAGAGTGGTCATGGCTATACAACAAGTTTCTTAATTATCTTTGACAAAAACATCATTTTTTAAAAAAATCTTTTTTATACTGGAAATTCATTAACTAATACTACGGGTAGTTCACCTATATATCTTTTTTTTATTACAATTCAGACATGGAATTTTCTAAACTCCTACTCTGAATTTGATGTGACTATTGTCATTTCTATTATTAATTACATTCAAAGGTGTCTTTGAAGACTTAGAGACTGTTTTAATTCCTTGGTTGCTTTTTTATATTTCCATGTTGTTTGTAATTGAACTGTTGGTTAAAATAATTTATCTCTGTGAAGTATTAGTATTTTATCCAAAAATTCAACTAAAAGCATCAGCGGATTAATAAACTTGTCTATAAATAAAATAATCCTCTAAAGATCTTGTGTTTTCATGCATATTTTCATACTGGGGAATTTATTTCCAGTTTTCCTTTCTATTTATCTATCTATCTATCTCTCTATATATAGTGCATGTGTGTGTGTGTGTGAGTATATTTTAGCAGCTATGTTTTGCTGGCATGTTTTATTAAGGAGAAAGACAATGAGAGACCATTAACAAACAGGATGAAAAACTCAATATATATATATATATATATATATATATATGCATGTATATATATATATGCATGTGCCTCCAAGTCAATGCACATAAAACTTAATATATGTGCTTTAATCAAGCTGGCGACATTTCCATACTAGAGGGAACCTCTCTTAAACTGGTAGACAAATTCACCTACCTAGGAAGCAATGTCTCATCAACCGAAAAGGACATCGAGACGTGGCTAACGAAGGCATGGACTATTATCGATAAGTTCTCGATCATATGGAAATCAAACCTGACCGATAAAATGAAACGCAGCTTCTTCCAGGCAGCGGTCATGTCGATACTGCTGTACTGATGCACTACTTGGACGCTAACTAAACGGCTGGAGAAGAAGCTAGACGGCAATTACACAAGAATGTTGCGAGCAATATTGAATAAATCCTGACGGCAACACCCCACAAAGCACCAACTATACGGGCACCTGTCTCCCATCACGAAAACTATCCAAGTTAGACAAACCAGACACGCAGGACACTGCTGGAGAAGCAGAGACGAGCTCATAAGTGATGTACTCCTATGGACCCCCACATATGGCCGAGCAAAAGTGGGACGACCAGCTAGAACATACATACAGCAGCTATGTGAGAATACGGAATGTAGCCCTGAAGACCTGCCAGAGGCGATGAACGATAGGGAAAAGTGGCGAGAGAGGGTCAGAGATATCTGTGCTAGCGGCACGACATGATGATGATGATGATGATGATATATGTTTGTGTGTATGAGCGAGAGTCTGCGTGTGCGCATGCGCGTGAAAGTTTTTATTCAATCAATTTACATCTCATTTAACTATGCAGAAACTTTTTTCAATGTATTCAAATTGTATTTATAAATATTTAAAAAAAAGCAATCTTATGCTTTTAAAAATAGATTATAAATCAAATGAAAAAGATCTGCACAAGACTTTTCTTGAACTTCGACGCCGACTACGCCGACGACATAGCACTACCGGCCAATACACCAACCAAGCCAAAACACTACTGCATAGTTTGGAACGAGCCGCTGCAGGCATTGGACTCCATATTAATGTACACAAAACTGAATTTATGTGCTTTAATCAGAAAGGTGACATCTCCACACTAGACGGAACCTCCCTGAAACTGGTTGACAATTTCACCTACCTAGGAAGCAGCGTCTCATCAACCGAAAAAGACATCGACACACGGCTAACGAAGGCATGGACAGCTTTCGATACGCTTTCGATCATATGGAAATCAAACCTGACCGATAAAATGAAACGCAGTTTCTTCCAGGCTGGGGTCGTGTCGATACTGCTATATGGATGCACTACTTGGACGCTGAGTAAACGGTTAGAGAAGAAGCTAGACGGCAATTATACAAGAATGTTGCGAGCAATATTGAACAATTCCTGGCAGCAACACCCCACGAGGCGCCAACTATACGGTCACCTACCACCTATCACGAAAACTATACAAGCTAGACGAACCAGACACGCCGGACACTGCTGGAGAAGCAAGGACGAGATCGTAAGTTATGTACTCCCGCATATGGCCAATCAAAAGCAGGACGACCTGCTCGAACATTCATACAGCAGCTATGTGATGATACGGGATGTAACTCTGAAGACCTGCCGGAGGCGATGAATGATAGGGAAACGTTGAGAAAGAGGGTCTGGGATGTCCGTACTAGCCGCACGACATGATGATGATGATGAATGATGATGATTTTTTCTTAGTCTTCTTCAACGAGTTTTGAAAAAGCCAGTCGGTATGTTGGCAATTAATTGAATATCTTGCGGTATAATCAAATACGTCTAAAATTACATCATTCAACAATATTCAATTTAATTATGCAGACTTTGAAATATTATTTTCAATCAACATACGCCCCATTAGTGGAACTTAAAATACGCTCACAGTACCCGTTGATTAGAATAAGAGCTGCTACTAAAAATTAGGGTTCCTGGGCATAAAAGTGATCTTTATCAGCTACTACGGAAGGAGGTCTGAAGCGTTGAGGAGAAAAAATAACTCTTCATTGCCATTACTTCCATTTCTACTCTCACTAAGATTGGTAGTGCCATTTAGGGTCTCATCTATATGTCAAAGAAATCTATCAAAATAATATTCGAATTCGATAGGATTACTTGATTCCATATTTATGATTTTTTTTTAATTGCAATATTTTTTATCCTGGAAGAATATACACCAAGAACTTCAGCAGACATTAAAATGTGTAGATTATATCGAACGCCATATACTATGCTTTCTTCATTAATACATAAGTACGATATGTTATAAACCAATTTAAGGTGAGTCCCTGTGTCTTAGTGGCTAACTAGCTGGACTTCTATCACTTCGTTACGTTTGCTTTCGGACTTACATCCATGGAAAATGTATGAGACCACTTATCTCTCAAGCAATCGGTTAAATTGTATCTCGGTTTTTTTCGACAAGTATTTCTTGGGTATTAAATAATCCAGGAAGGTTGATGTGCAATTAGACAAAGAAAGCAAACCAGTAAACAAAAATAGTTTTACCGATTGGTGGGGCTCATATTACGCTGACAGCAGATGGGCGAGTCTCGGCACCATCCACCAAAAATGATGCCCTGTACATTACATGAAACTGAATCTGGCAATAAATCTGCAGTTCTGCAGATCTAGAAAATATGAGGTACCTCATAATTGCCCACTCTGACCGGGAATGGTAGTACCTGTTAAGGTTTTATCTATGCTTCAAATAAGTCTATTCTAAATTTGTTTGGAATACTTGATATCATATAACTAAATTATTTGTATAATAAATAGTTACTAGTAGATATCATCATCATCATCATCATGTCGTGCTGGTAACACGGATATCCCTGACCCTCTGTCCCCACCTTTCCCTATCGTTCATCGCCTCAGGCAGGTCTTCTGGACAACATCCCGTATCCTCACATAGTTGCTGAATGTATGTTCGTGCTGGTCGTCCTGCTTTTGCACGGCCATGTGTAGGGGTCCATAAGAGTATATCACTAATGAGTTCGTCCCTGCTTCTCCAGCAGTGTCCTGCATGTCTGGTTCGTCTAACTTGAATATTTTTCGTGATAGGAGGCAGGTGGCCGTACTGTTGGTGTCTTGTGGGGTGCTGCCGCCAGGACTTGTTCAAGATTGCTCGCAGCATTCTTGTGTAATTGCCGTCTAGCTTCTTCTCCAGCCGTTTTGTTCAGTTACTTGAAACCATGTAACTATGTATGTAACTGAACATATAATCTGATCATTATTAGATATAGAAATGAATAATTACTTGAAATCTTATAATTATTAGTATTATATTGGAGTACTTGAAACCATAAAACTGTGTGCAAGTTATTTGTACTAGATGGGAATAATTTATATATATATATATATATATATATATATATATATATATATATAACTGTATGCAAAACTTCTTACGAAATAATTAAACAAAAACGTAAATGTGAATAAACAAAGAGTATAAATCCTTAACTTCTAAGAAGAGAATAACCAAAGATAAATCGATAAGCTGTTGAAAGAGATGATTCAGTCAATTAAATCAAAAGTTGTTTTTTTTTTGTTCAACTTAGCAGACTTTTTGTTATGTATTGAGTTCAAACCACACCGAGAAAATCACACTTGTCTGAAACGAAGTTATACTTAATAAATATATTTATATCCATTTCCAGACATTGGCCGAGCGGTTAGAGAGTTCACCAATGGCCCGGGAGACCTGGGTCCAAACCCAGGTCGAGTCATACCAAAGACTCAAAATGGTACTTGATGCCTCCTTGATTAACAGTCAGCATTATAAGGTACGGATCAAGGGTAAAGTGGAGCAATCCAGGGAAAGGAGTAGCGCCCTCCCCTACACCTTCGTGTAGGAAGCTATCGAAAAGAGACCCTTCGGGTCACCCTCGACTATGTTCGCCAACTTTTATATCCATTTCATGTTTCTTCGTGGGTAAATAGGGAACTGGTGTAGCAGGTTCTTACAACATTTTAGTGAATTTCAACCTGATTATTAGATAGTCTTGTGCTTTTGCTAGGCTTAGCTTAGTTTGGTACAAGGTCAAAAGTATGGAGAGCCGGTCGAAAATTCAACTCACTAACAATTATTCATTAGTGAAGCTCGTTAACTATTAAACCTTGCAAAGCCTCTCTAAGTAAAGTAAGTACAAGTTGTATTGACAAAGTTTGGTTTGTTTTGTTGGGTTTTATGGCATATCAACCTTTGTGGATTATTTAACGCCAAATCCATTTTTATGTAAATAATCTGATCTATTTCAAACAATTCAGTTTAGCATAAGTACACATTTTAATTGTCAAAGATATTTCTATTTCAAACTATTCAAGCAGTTATATGTAACAATTCAGTTAAGTGTAAATACAGTTTCAATGTCGAAAAACAGTTCCATTTCAAATAATTCAGTTAAGCATAAGCACGCAGTTTAAATGTAAGTACGGTTTAATTGTCAAAAACATTTCTATTTCAATTTATTCAGTTTACTCAAACTATTCAGTTTAGCATAATAATACTGTTAGTTCTATTTAACCCATAGACAGGGCCTTATCAGGTGCTATCACTCCGGGCCAGAGTGGACCTGGGAGCGATGGCAATGAAGAGGTACTCCGCATTCCTCAAAGTTCCTGCACTGCTGGAACCTCACCATCAGATTGTTTAGTGTCTATATCCAGGACACTCATTGAGTGGGTCTTACCCCTCTGCAGAGGGCACCTCTGGTGGTGTAACGGTTAGCAAGCTAGACTAGCGAACCTACACGAGTGAGTTCGAGTCTTATTGGGTGCCCCATTCATTCGGCCTTGTGCCACATCGAAGCAAAGTGCTTTGTAAATTACCTTACCCCTCTGCAAAGAAGCAATCGGCGTATTCTACAGCCCCAGCCGACTGAGCAAGTCGGCAAAGTGATGGGACTGATATTACAAACAATTTATTTCATATCCAAACACACAAACTTCATGGTTTCCCCATCCATATAATCTCCGTCGAGTCTAATGCATTTTTCCATCCTTCTTTACCACCATTCAATGTAATATCAAGTGAATAAAAATCAAGTGAATAACGTGGTTATTCCATTTCGGTGATATTCTTCATGGCTATGAACAACCGGATGCTCAGCACACCCAGTTGGCTACTTTTTGGACAAGACTATATATTCAGTGATAAACTTCCGAATACTCTCTTACAGTTATCTAAATAGTCAACTGACGATCACCACACATTACCTGCTTTTTCCACTTGATGTTGACCTCAATTGTACTTGTTGAAAGCCTCCCTCCCAGGAGTGATCTTTCACCTACTCGTGACCCTCTTTTAAACTCTTATGAAACTCCAAAAACACATATGCGCGACATGGAGTTATCTCCATACAGTTGCCGAAGCATGTACAGTGCTTCTAATAAGGTTTTTCTCTACTGGACAAAAAAATTCTTGTGTATTAGTTCCACAATGATCTTAGCAGAACGACTAAAAAAATTGGAGGTGTGAACAAAAATATATAAAAATGAAAAAGAAAAGAAAAGAAAAGAATGCAATGGATTCAGAAAGTTAAGATTAAGTTATATATACCCAAGATATTATGTTAGACCATAACATATTCTGCTCATCACCCTTTCGCTTGCCCAGTCAGCTGGGGCTGTAGAATACACTGACTGCACCTCTGCAGAGGGGTAAGACCCCCCCTAACGAGTGTCCTAGATATGACACAGAACAATCTGATGTAAGGTTCCAGCAGTGCTGGACATTTGGGGAATGCGGAGTACCCCTTCATTGCCATCGCTCCCAGGTCCACTCTGGCTCGGAGTGGTAGCACCTGATAGGGCCCTATCAATGGGTTAAATAGAACTAACAGCATACTTATGCTAAAATGAATTGAGTAAACTGAATAGCTTGAAATAGAAACGTTTTTGACAATTAAACAGCACTTACACTTAAACTGCGTGCTTATGCTTAAATGAATTATTTCAAATAGAACTGTTTTTCGACATTAAAACTGTATTTACACTTAACTGAATTATTACATATAACTGCTTGAATAGTTAGAAATGGGAATGTTTTTGACAATTAAACTGTGTACTTATGCTAAACTGAAGTGTTTTCAATAGAACAGATTATTTACATAAAAATGGATTTGGCGTTAAATAACCTACAAAGGTTGATATGCCATAAAACCAAACAAACCAAACCAAACCAAACCAACCAAACCATCACCCTTTCGTTCATAGATCACACAATTCACCCAGTCTTGTTGCGTTTCACACAGAGCTTGTTTATTTACTAGAATCCTTCTTCATTTCGTTATAGGTATGTTTAATGAGCTGGTCTATGAGGTTTGGCAAATGTATATTAAGTTTGATATTTTGGTTGTGCAAAATAATTATAAAATGAGTAGAACATTTATTTTGATACATTTAAAAGTCAAGAGATTTATATTCCTTTTTTTTTTTAAGTTTTGGAGAAAAAACCTCCTAAGAAATCTGTAATGGTTGTCCATATCTAGAAATAAATCAGGATGATACTCCTGATTATATCCCCCGTGATGTAAACCAGGGGTTCTTTAGGGTTTTGGGTCTCTAAACATCATACAGGTGGTGTCGGTCTAATACCAGCCTATAGCCTGGTAATGAGTTCCCCGACGCCACCACTTAATTTAAAATAAAGTGGATTGAAATGGCTAACATTGAAACTTTTTTCATATATTCAGACAACGAATCCTTTGTCACTGGGTTTTCCCGTCTCCACAATGTCTCATTTTGGTTTGGTCTGGTTTTATGGTATATCAGTCATTGTTAGTTATTTAATGCCAGATTCTGTTTATATATATATATATATATATATATATATATATATATATATGATATTTAAATACATTTTAAATGCACACAGTTAAAAAATCAAGCAGTTCTATTTCTAACAATTCAATTCAGCAGTTATCTACAATGTCAAATAGTTTCAACTATTGCTTTGTATCATCAACGATTCAATTAAACATCAGTCATTTGTTTACACACAGTTAACTGATCAAACACTTCTATTTCTATCAATTCACTTAAGTATAAATCATTAGTTTGCACTCAGTTTAAATGTCAAGTAGTTCTATTTGCCCTATAGATAAGACCCTGCCGGGTGCGACCACTCCAGGCTAGAGTGGAGCTGGGAGCGATGGCAATGAAGGGGTACCGTGCTGTTTCCAAATCTCTAGCATTCATGGAACCTCACCATCAGATTGTTTAATGCCATATCCAGGATACTCGTTGCACGTGGCGGGGGGGTCTTACTCCTCTGCTGAGATGCAGTTGGTGTATTCGACAGCCCCAGCCGAGTAGGCTAGTATTATTTTGGTATTTAAAAAAAAAAAACTGGAATAAATATAAAGCATTGCTCTTTTTGTTAACATTGGAGTTTTGTTCAGTAACTTATTTATTCGCACCTTGCCACAGAATTAGTTGTTTTAAAGAACAGAAACGATTTGACAAAGTTCAACATCCCGTCCGGTTGACTAAGAGTAATATGCTACGAGGATCATTAAATAAGTTTCCAGACTTTTTTCGTATGGGCACTTTTATTGATAGTAGACACATTAAACTCTAGTCCCCTTTGAAGTAATCTCCCCCGGCTGCAATGTACTTCTTGTACCGTTCCAAAAACTTCTCGAAGGCTCCAAGGAAGTTCTCTTGTGTGAGCGTGTCAATGACCTTCGTCACAGCCTCTTTCATCTCCTCAATTGTCTCATAGCGACAGCCTCTGAGCTTAGGGAATAAACAAAAGTCACAGGGAGCAAGGTCTGGACTATAGGGAGGCTGAAGAACTGTCTTGATGCCCATCTTGGTCAAATAGTCAGTGACAAGGATGGAGTAGTGGACTGGTGCATTGTCCAGGTGGAAATGGCACTGAACCGATTTGAAGAGTGCTGGCCTCTTCCCTACGAATCTCTTCCTGAACTCCCTTAAAACTTCAACATAGAATTCCTTGTTGACTCTCATGTGGGAACCCTGTGCATGTAGATCATGCCAGTGCTCTAAAAAAAAAAGAGATCATCAAAAGTGTGTGGGTGGACTTGCTCTGTCTGGCCTTCTCGGGTCTGGCAGAGCCAGCGTGCTTCCACTGGGAAGTCTGTCTCTTGGTCTCCGTGTCATAGCAGTAGATGCAGCTTTCATTGCATGGCATTTTTCCAAGTTTAAAACAGAGTTTTATTGCATATCGTTCTTCTAAACTGTCCTCACATCCAGATTGCATTTTTGAAATTCACCAGCTGTGACAATCAGGCTTTAGTAGGGTATATTCCAATTGCTGCTGTAGCTGATCATTTGAAGCTGAAATCACAAAAATTGGCCAGTCATCTCATAAGATGTATAGCAATAATATGCTGAATTTTCAAGAGTCTACGACAATTTCCAATGCCTGTAGTAGTGCTACTATCAAACATATAGCTGGTATATGTTAGCTAGTAGCACTATTGTTTTTCTCTAAGTATTGGTTCGGGAATAATTAACTTACTAAGGTTGATTAGTCATTAAAACGAAGAAGGATATACGTAAATTAACGTAAAACCTCCAAATATGTGCATAAAAACAAACTTTTAATTTGCCCAGTCGGCTGGGGCTGTAGTATAAACGGACTTGCACCTCTTCAGAGAGGTAAGACCCCCCCCCTAACGAGTGTCCTGATTTTGACACTAAACAATCTGAGGCTGAGGTGGGAATAAGAGAGTTTATAAATTCTCAATGATATTAGTCCTAGTGTGAATAAAAAGCGCGACTGGAGTTCGAACTCGCTTACAATTATGTGAGAGTCCAGCACGTTAGAGAGTACTCCATGTGGACTCATTTGTTTCACATTCAAAATATGATTTAGACGATAACTAAAAAGAGCGTAGTCATAACTGAGTGACATACGGAATCGGTGCTTTAAGCAAGATTTGTCTAAGGTAATGATCTTCTTGGTGGGGCTAAGAATCTTTAGAACTCCCATATGAACATAAATAACATGGAAGAAAGTTTCCAAGAAAATTGAGTGAATGAAAAAATCAGTTTAGGATTGCAGTCATTTATTTATCTTGTTTTAGTCGGGCACAGGATTGGAAAGCTGTGTGCTGAACAAAGATAAGTTTAGTAAATAATGCCCGAAGGATTGTTCTGCCAGTGAGAATTGAAGTCACTAACAGTGCTCTGCTAAACTAATCATTAAATCGCACGAGACACCCTAAGTCGTTTGCTAAAATTATCACTCAGTGTGGATCTAACTCACTACGATGTAGTAATGGCTACATAGAATAATCGTTTACCTAGGTCTAAGTTCGTCATAAGGCCAGAAGCATAGGTCACAAAGTGAGAATAAAACTTGCTTTCACTGGTCGGTTTAGCTAAATCGACAAACGTTGCATCACGCGAGGCGTTCGAAAAAATTCGGACAAAGATAAAAAGAGGACAATGGATAAAAAGATGTTGTTTAGATCAATCGATTGGCTTGATCGATACATAGATGCAGAATGTCATAAGAGAGTGCAATCATTTCTAAGGGCCCGTGCCGGTTTGGCAGTGTAAATATACGTGCCTTTCATCGTTATTTTCTCTCTTTCTTCTCTGTCTCAATTTTGAGGGTGGAGTAGATTTTTTCCTCAACTATACCCATTGTAGCAAAGTTGGTTTGATTTTGACACTTCAATAGAAAATAATCCTTCAGTATGTTGTATTATATTTCTAGAGTTAAAGATATTGAAGTTCAAACGACGCAGTTCCAAAAAGAAAACAAACACCTCTCTGTCTGTCTGTCTGTCTCTCTCTCTCTCTCTCTGTTGTAAAGGATGGAAAAACGAATTTTTCAGAAAGAGGTTCTCAATGGTATATTTGCCAGAATCAATGATTTCATTGAAACAATGCTTTTTTGTATTTTTATTTACATTTTGTTTATTTATTTTTTATTGTGTATTTTACTTTTTCTGTAGCTTTATTTGTCTATTTATTTGTTTATCTATTTATTTATTTATCCATTTTGTTTGCTTTCTTCAAAGACGCTGAATCGCCAATTCCAATTCAAGTCACGAGCGTGAAGACACACTCTGGTACGGCGGCTAGCGAACTACCACATAAAAGATTCAACATATACAACAAAAGCACAGACAAAACAAAATACGACTTGAGCAAGTAAACGAAAAAAAATCAGGAAATGAGTCACACAGAAACCACAATAAGATTATTAAAGGTAAAAAGTCAAACTAAAAGCCGCGCATGTGTTTCAAAATTAATAACCCCAGAATAGAAGACGATGCTGACTGCGATTATCAGGAAATGTCATTTTCATTATCTTTGTTCTTTTGTCTTCACTTGAGCGCTAACATCGATACACATATCTCTTTGGTTTTTATAATATTGACGGTAAAAAGGAATCGTTGTCGACATAGAGTTTCCGGTGTTGATAGAATAGGTTCTCCTGTGATGTCAGCAAAGATTTCTACTTTGTAAGAACTTTCCGTTCTTGTTAATTGTATTGGTTTATGTCATATCCAGACAAGCTTTGCCATTATGGGGATCTATATATATATATATATATATATATATCCTTAAAAAAGGAAATCCAGCAAACATTGTTGGATGCTTCTGATGCCCAAAGTTTTTACATCAGAGGGTTCTTTTCTCAGACGAATATTTCAACAAAAACTCGGAATCCATTACAACCAGTGTTCAATCAGAATGTAGATTTTAGATCAATGACTTATCTAAATCTTTGTATCCTTCCCTGTATCAATGTGGTAAATGCTGTTGATCCCACGAAAAGATGCCACCGTCCCTTGATAAGTCTTTTTTAATCCTACTGTGTGTCTAGCAACCATCCCTATCAGTTAAGGCTGGTGGGAGAGCTGGTCTAGTCGCCGATTACTCAACCCTAAAGATTGTAGTACTAGTTACATGATACCATCAACATTCTCTGAGCGATCTGTTTGTTTGTTTGGGTTGGGTTTTATGGCATATCAACCATTGTAGGTTCTTTAACGCCAACTCCACTTTTATGTAAATAATCTGTTCTATTTTTAAAAAATCAGTTTAGCATAAGTACACAGTTTAATTTTCAAAAACATTTCCATTTCAAACTATTCAAGCAGTTTTATGTAACAATTCAGTTAAGTGTAAATACACTTTTAATGTCAAAAACAGTTCAATTTCAAATAGTTCAGTTAAGCATAAGCACGCAGTTTAAATGTAAGTACGGTTTAATTGTCAGAACAATTCTATTTCAAGCTATTCAGTTTACTCAAACAATTCATTTTAGCATAAGTATGCTTTTAGTTCTATTTAACCCATAGATAGGGCCCTATCAGGTGCTACCACTCCGGGCCAGAGTGGACCTGGGAGCGATGGCAATGAAGGGGTACTCCGCATTCCCCAAAGCTCCAGCACTGCTGGAACCTCACCATCAGATTGTTTAGTGTCTATATCCAGGACACTCGTCGGTGGGGTCTTACCCCTCTGCAGAGAAGCAGTCGGTGTATTCTACAGCCCCAAGCGACTGGACAATGAGTGATCTGTGTATTTATATATATATATATACTGCATGCGATATGTCAATCGTCGTCAAAATTATGCACAAATTGAAATAACATTGACATCTCAATTTATCAGATATATTTTCTAAGGTTACATGAAAATTGCTGGAAGCACTATAGTCTAAATATTTTCAAAGGTGTCGCTTTTAGCTTCAATCATGGCCTCCAGATGACTTTGAAATCTGTCGCAAGCGTCGGTCTTTTTGTTCAAATTGGAAAACACTGCCGTAACCATTGTCTTTAACTCATCTTCGGTATTGTACGTAGTTTTGTTAGTCTCTCGCTCAACGTCTCTCCAAAAATTATAATGAAGGGATTGTAAATCTACATAGTTAGGACGGTGGATGTTAAGAGTGATGTAGTTGCAGAATTTTCTCACACCTAAGACTGGGTTTTCCTGCTTGTGTGGCATGGTGTAATGTGATAGGGTAAGTTATAAAGAAAACGAAAGGTTAATTTCGAGGGAAGGGCAGATAGAGAGACAAACAGACAGTCAGTCAGAAAAGAAATGAAAAGAAGAAAACAGACAGACAGTCTATGGGAAAGAGTAGTTGATCTCTGATTGACTTTTGCTAACGTACTCGTGGGTTAGCCGGTCACGGTTGAATGTCTGCGATAGTTGAGTATGACGAAAAAACCAGAGGGACCAGGTCTTCTACGCAGGTGCAGAACCAGCGGAAATGGATGTTCCTCCCGCCGAGACCAGACAGAAGGAAGGGGATGACTCTGTTTGAGAGAGTTGGGAGAAGACGGGTCGAGGTAAAGGCTGTCAGTTGAATACTATCCAGGAAGATGTAAGGAAACGAAAACTTACGAGCCCCATTTTCGTGGGTGAACTCCGAAAAAAACTTTATACACCAGATCCAAACCCGCGAAGATAAAACCAGCCAATTAGCAAGTTTGATCAGCAAAAAAATATAGAATTAAAATTCAAGGAACATGTCTGCTCTCTCTTTCTGCTCATGATATTTCTTTTTGTCCAGCTAACACTACCGACTCAACTTTTATACTCTCTTTCTTTCTCCTGGCGACTACTTACTAATTGTCGTAGTGAATAAACCTTTGTGTAGTGAACTAAAACATATGTTTGTGTGTTCGTCAATTTTTTCAACGGTGGATATAGCCATTAACCCATTGGGGCACGTTATGCTGCAAATGTCAATTCGGTACCATTATGTTACACACGTATATTCGGTGCCATTATGGTACAGTGGCTCAGAGTACTGTGACAATATTCAGGATCTCCTAGCATCTTCCCTCTTGATTCAGGGAAGCACTACCACCTCCAGGCACTTGATATAAGCCTCCGTGCTGACCCTGAGACCATGTGGTAAGAAAAACTGTGGTAAGAAGAAATGTAGCAAGTAAATATCCTAAAATCCATGATGTAGTCTGGGTGTTTTATTTTCATCTTGTGAGGGTAGAGTAAACCAACAGTTGTTCAGTGACTTCACCATTTGATCCTGACAGAAATTTTCATTTCAGAAAAACTTAAGCATGTTTATTGGAAAGCTTTGGATCGCAATCTTTTCTCTGATTCTTCATGGCCTGTGATAAAAAAAAATTGTCCCTTGTCATCTTGTATGATAAATACCGAATGTCTTTTGGCACTACATGCCAGATAAGAAACTAAGATTCTCTTATGTCGCTTGGGACTTAATTGTCTTGCTTGGACCGTTGTCAATCATGGTCTGGATCTCATTCTCAAATTCTAGCAACCTTCAGATGATTGTCTCCTTAGAAGCCAAGGGAACCAACGCCTATAACCGTTACGCCATGTGTCCAGCAGACAATCATCTGGGGGTTGCAGGTTCACACCTGACTGCAACCGAGTAACAATATAGGAATACTTAACACTCGTACCTCGTTATGGTTAACGGAATCAGAACAAGTGACCCCCGTGGATTCAATAAAGGACGTAGTTCGAAGTTCCGTGAAGGTTCCTGAGGTCGACAAACACCTGAAGAAGGCCGGAGGATATATCGGCCGAAACGTTGTGGAAAGATGAAGACAATAGTACGAAAACCCTTAATGAAAATAATAACTATTCTTAATATTTATAATTTAATCATTTATATGGCATATAGTATTTCAAACGAATACAGATAATTTATAAGCAGAAATATTTGACAGGGAACCGTAATAGGTACTACTATTCCGTCTTCGAATGCACTTGGTAGGAATGGCAAGGAAAGGATACTCAACACTCCCGCTATCTCTAGAATAGGAGCCTCACCACCAGATGCAGGTAAGTATCATAACCAGAGTACTTATTTTTTAGTGTGGCTTACCCCCTCAGTAGGGAGGATACAGTCAGCGTTTTCTTATCTCTACCGACAGGGCATACCTATTCTTATTTATGTTATATCGTATATACGTATGTAAAACGCATAGTATTTAGTTTTTCAGAAAATAATGTACGATTTTAGAATAAGTTCTTATTCCTGTTCAATGAATTCAAACATTGTTTCTTTCAGTAAAAACATGATACCTGAACATCGATGCATTTCTGCCATAGATTAACTAGGTTATTTATATGGCTATACAATAGAAATCTAAAGGTTGGATATTTACATTGACAAGCCAAGTAAGTTGCATGGTTGGCATATCAACTGAAGATTTTAGATCCAGGAAGAACGAAGGAGCCGGTAAAAGAGTCACTAGACGTCATGCCGCTCTGGGCACTGGCCTTGCACCAAGCTGCCCTAAGTTGAGAAGTAGAGAAAGACCTGAACTTTTACGAGACTAGCATAAACAGACAAGTGGCTGGAAATTAAGAGGATTATATGCCTCGAGACAATGCCAGAGTAGCGGAAACTGGGAAGCGGGTGGAAATTAAGAAGATTAAATGCCAGACAGAATGAAAGCAGAGAAAAGTGAAGAAACAGACTCACTGAAATCGAAAGCTGGAAGGTTTCCAAAAGAAAAAAAGATTGGATCCTTAAAAACGCTCTAAAATCGCGAAACGTGTAAAAGCCGAGATGAGTACCTGTTTTGAGTTAGCCCTGTACCAGTCTCGCGAAAGCAGAACAAAGAAGAACCGGTTCACTAAAGATTCGTATCTCGCAACTGTGTGTATAAAACTCAGCCATATTCAACTCGCTCCATTTCCCATGTTTATATATAAGATTTGTTGTCTATTCTTACCTGCATGCAAAATAAAGCTTTTGATGCCAATAAATCTTTAAGTCCAGTCTTCTTCTTTGGAATGAAATATTTTTGGCATAAAAAATATCCATTTGTTTGAAAAAATGGTAATTGGTGAGTGAGAGATTAGAAGAATATAGTGTAGGTGGCAACGTCTCATATTCCATTTCAACGATCTTTTGCAGTGTCATCCTGACAACATATAGCCGAGTTTATAATGAAACAAAATTATGACCGAGCTTGACCTCACGCCATAAAAAAGTCATCATCAAAATCATCAACATCATGTCGTGCTGGTAGCACGGATATCCCTGACCCTCTCTCGCCACTTTTCCCTATCGTTCATCGCCCTAGGCAGGTCTTCAGGACAACATCCCGTATCCTCACATAGTTGCTGAATGTATGTTCGTGCTGGTCGTCCTGCTTTTGCACGGCCATGTGTGGGGTTCCATAAGAGTACATCACTTATGAGTTTGTCCCTGCTTCTCCAGCAGTGTCCTGCATGTCTGGTTTGTCTAACTTGAATAGTTTTCGAGATAGGAGGCAGGTGGCCGTACAGTTGGTGTCTTGTGGGGTGTTGCCGCCAGAACTTGTTCAAGATTGCTCGCAGCATTCTTGTGTAATTGCTGTCTAGCTTAATTTCCAGCCGTTTTTATAGAGTCCATGTAGTGCATCCATATAGCAGTACACTGCTATATGGATAAAAAAGTAAACACGCCAATTCTTTTTTTCATGCACAGCCTTTACATAACCTTAAAAATCAAATTCCGAAAAAGTGCTAGAAAATTAATAAAAAAGGTACTTAATCATTACAAATGTGAATTTTTATTCAACTATTAACTTGGCTCATTGACCCAGTGGGTAGAGTGTTCGCCAATGGTCCGGGAGACCTGGTTTTAATCCCAGGTCGCGTCATACCAAAGACTTTTAAAATGGTACTTGATACCTCCTTGCTTAACACTCAGCAATATGAGGTACGCATCAAGGGTTTGGTGGAGCAATCCAGGGAAAGAAGTAGTGCCTTCCCCTACCCCACAGTGTAGCAGCTATTGAAAAGGAAGCCTTCTGGTCGCCCTTGATTACGGTCGCCAGCTTTACTTATTCAACTAGCATAAAAAATATGCAATAACAGAATTTAACTGTTTATAATAAAATCATCCACTATTATCCTTATAATCTTTAATATGAAATTCGGTGCCCGTGGTGTAATGGTTAACGTCATAGGAAATGGACACGGCGATACGAGTTCAAATCCTGGACGAGACTGATTGCATTTCACATAGCTCTAATACCCTTGGGGAAGGTATGAATCAAATTATTCTCCCTCCAGCTATGGGTAAATAGTAGGGCAGACTAGGTTCTTCAGCTTTGGTGAGGCAACTAGTCTTGGAGAAGGAAAACTCTGAATTCAAACCTGTTAAACTTCGCTTTAAAAAATTGACCTTGTGTCACATCCTGGTAAATATGATTTAATATGAATTCGGTACAATCTGTGATTTGAGATATCCACTTGTGTTCTTAGTACATAGAGCCCTCGGATATGAATACTGCAATAGTGATGGAGTATGAACGTTTGGATGGATTTTTATAATAAAACTCATTCAAAATAACACGGGATTCCTAACTGACTGGTATATCTACCTATTCACTCCAGGGTAAGATCGTGAGTCGCTTACCTCTACATGAGTGGGTTCCATATTACTGATTTCTGTATACAAGTTACAACTTCATCACTAATAACGGAAAAAATCATAAAGAAAAAAAAACGTATTCAATATTTGGGAAGCGATACGTTTTACTCGGGAATGCGAAAAAGTGTTTAAGGAAAAAGAATCATTGTGAATAGGGTGAGATCTCACACCAAAATGGCTTCTGCCTCCAGCTAATGCTGTGCATGGGCAGAAAGCAGATTTTTCCCCTCCTAACTCCAAAGCTGTTTACATGGATTTAGTGCCGTTGATAAAAATTTGCTACTTCTACTCTGATGTTAAAGAGCGTCTGAATAGAATCATGGAAATATGTACGCATGCGTAAAAACAAGCATATAAGATTTTTCAGATATTTTATTGTTATTATTTATTTACGTTTTTTTAGACATTGTTGTTTTTCGGCAGGAAGTCGTGGTGTTTGCCGAAGCAACAAGCATAAGAAGAGAGAAATGAAATTAAGGTATTTTTTTTACCTGTGCTTATATTGCTTGTAGAGTATTTCAATTTTTTTCTCTTAATACACTTGTTTCGTCGACTTGACTTTATTCCTTGGAGAAACGTGTGAGATGGCCTGCGTATGACACGAAACTGCATTTGATGGTGATGGCGTACTCAGGAAAGCCTTGCACAACCGTGGAGCTAAAAGAAAAGCATCCATAGAGAGACTGCAGCTATTCCAGTAAATATACTAAGCCGCTCTGCGTTTACATTGCGAGAATGAGAGACTGACAGAGAAACACGTTCAAAGAGAGAAAGACGGAAAGATAATTACAGAGTGAGAGACACATGAATAAATAGAGTTAGAAATAGACAGAAAGATATAGAGAATGTTCTCTTGTGGTAGTGAACACATAAAGAATGTTAAATTTAAGTCTTAGATTACTTTATGAAGTTCGGCTAACATGAATTTATCTTGTAGAGTGTAGTGGCTAACGTGTTGGTCAGCAAATTGGAGAAAACAAGTTCGAACTCGATTCGAGGTATTACATTCACATTCGAACGAACACTTAGGAAAAAATTATAGTCTTATCAGACCCTCTTATGGATTTGGCTCAGTCGGCCGGGGCTGTAGAATACATCCACTGCATCTCTCCAGAGAGGTAACCCCCCCCCAACGACTGTCCTGTATATGGCACTAAATAATCCGATGGTGACGTTTCAGTAATGCTTGAGAGTTGGGGAATGCGAAGTACCTCATTATTGCCATCACTCCCAGGTCCACTCCGGCCTAGAATGATAGCACCTGATAAGGTCCTATCTATTGGTCAAATAGAACTGTTTGAAATTTTAACTGAGTATTTATGCTTGACTGAATTGTTTGAAATAGAACTGTTTTATCATTTAACTGTGTGTAAACAAAAGATTATGTTTAATTTAATTGTTAATGATGCATAGCAATGATTGGAACTATTTAAACTTGTTGACTTGCTAAACTGAGTTGTTTGAAATAGAACTGTCTGATCATCTAACTGCGTGAGTAAAACCATTTAACTGTGAGAAAAAATGCAAAACCGAAACTACCACTGAGCCATGGGTCCAAATCGCTCACAAGCGATGCCAAATCAGCTAATCATGGTACACGTTTGACCTCTTGTCGATTTAACATGGTTTATGCGATGTGGTAGAGTTTCAGCTCTGCGTTCTGTAATTGCTTGTTCGATCTCCAGTAGTGAAGATCACGGTATGCACTGTTGATGAGACCTAATAAGGTCGAAACATCTGTGCAGTGGTTCTGTATACTGCGCGCAGTGCTTGCCGGATTTTCTGGTCATGGTAATTCAATTTATAATATATATATATATATATATATATATATATATATTGTAAAATTATTGATCGATTTTATATGTATCATATATACGCTGTGAAGCTATTCAATCACTTTCTCCCCCTGGTTGATTTGGTATATATATATATATGTATATATGTTTATATATATTAATAGCCTCTCCGTTCGCAAAAGCTGCTTGATAGCGCCAGTAATGGCAGTCTTATATTGAGCTAACGAAACTGTGTTATAACTCCTGGTTGGCAGCTGATGAGGGCAGGGTATCACACGTGCTTTCACACGCTGTATAGTGAAAAAATGTATATATGAAAGTGTATAAATAGTTCCATAACAATATCTAGTTATAAGCTGCATTTTCCACAGTATAATCTTTGATTTGTGGTCTAAGGAGAAATACTAATCTGAAAAAGGAAAATGGCCAATTGATTTTAATGCCATGTTAATTGCTCCAGAGTTAATTTATGCATCTAGGTAAGAGAAACATATACATTATATCAATATTTACATAGTTGTATATATATTTTTTTAGAATACTGTTTTCGCGTGGTCCTTTCGAATAATTTTTAAGCAAATCTATTTGATCCATCGAGGAAGCTCTTATAGCTACATCCACTCCGGGTCAAAGTAGACCTTGGAGTATAAAGCAATGAATGAAGAATTACCCCAAGCTCTCCAGAAATCAAGAACTAGAGCCCCACCATCAGTTTCAGTTAAGTGTCATACACAGAACTCAACCTTTTGGATAAATTTATTCTCCTCTGCAGTTAATACCATGAGCATATTTAAACCCCTACCAGAGGTCACTAAAAACGAAATATATACTGTTGAAAAATATTTTTAGAGTATAAAATTTAAAAAAAATTATCTTTAGACTTTAGACTTTAGATTTGCTTAAAAATTATTCGAAAGGACCATTCGAAAACAGTATTCTTAATAAAAAATATACAAGTATGTAAATATTGTTATAATGAATATGTTTCCCTTACCTAGATGCATAAATTAACTCTGGAGCAATTAACACGGCATTAAAATCAACCGGCCATTTACAGTATTACCGTACTTACCTAGTTTAACTAGTGTCTTGTATAAACGTAGAAATAATCACACAGAGTGAATCAAGCTTGTTATTATGTTTTATAAGTCTATCTGGCTGACGATTACTTCAAAGTATGATTTTTATGTCTTTTAAATTTGCCTCCGACGAAAAATAGTGATGAGGAAGAAAACTATTTTCAAAGAAAATGTTATTCAAACTTGTTTGCTGATAAGAAAAATTCTAGAATCACAAGAGACGTAGAATATTGTCTTGAATTTTCAGATGAAATGTGTAAATCGTTCCACCTCCCTGACCTCACCATCTGGTTAGTTAATTAAATAATAAGTAAACGATGTTGAAATAACGGTTCGTTTGAGCAGAATTTCGGTTGGGATCAGAAACGCCAACTGGAAAAACACGTTGATCCGCAAGAAGGCCTAAGGCGTAACTGAATAACGAATATATTTCCAACCGAAGCGGAAGGTCGACGTTTTATCGATTACTTGACTAAAGCATGGCAATTTAGATTATATACAGCTAAGAAAAAAATGACAAAATATGAAGAACAGATTGGTCAGCATCACCATTGATCTGGAAATCCCACATTGACGAAAAACGAAGGAACTGTATGGACGCAATTTTGATGTGTTTCTAGGGTGACCTAGTTTAATGATAATGATTGATTAACTTATCTCGGTATACTTGCAGATTTTAAGTGTTGTGGACTGAGTGGTTTCAATCCTTTTCCTGATTTCATTATCCCCCAGGCTCTTTTCGAGGCATTTGGAGAAAGTTCAAAGGGTACAAAATACAATTTATATCAACGTCATTATCATGTTTCACAGTTTTTCAACTCACTGGCAAAATCCGTGTGTTTGTCAATTTTGGTTTCCATCTATTATTATTACTATTATTATTGTCATTTACTTCTTGAGATTTTTTCACATCAGTGTTAGCTGATGGTTTTTCTCTCGAGTTTAAGTGACTGCAAGTTTCTCAAGTCCCCAGGACTCTTCTCAGTATTCTGGCCGTTCTCAATAATGTAGTAGTTTAGATGGTTTCTACTTGTCCTCTTATTTCCAAGTCCTCCAGTTCCATTTATAATCCTTTGATAAATGTAACAAAAGCACCAATCACAATTGGTGTAATTGTCACTTTCCTGTTCCACAGTTTTTTCAATTCCCAAGCATGGTCCCGGTATTTATAATTTTTTTCACTTACTTTCAGATGTATTCTGTGATCAGCCGGGACAGAAAAGTCCACAATTATGCAAGTTCTCTCTTCTTTTTTTTTTTTTTTTTTGATTATTATAAGGTCTGGTCATCTGGCCGAGATTTGGTGATCCGTTTGTATGTCAAAGTCCCATAGAAGTTTATGTGTCATTCTCTAGGACAGATACTGGGTTATACAGTATTACTGGTTAGACTGATTGCATTTCACAAAGCACTAATACCCTTGCGAAAGGTATGAATCCAGTTATTCTCCTTCCAGCTATGGGTAAATAGTAGGACAGACTAGGTTCTTCAGTCTTGGTGAGGCAACTAGTCTAGGAGAAGGAAAACTCTGAATTGAAACCTGTTAAACTCCGCTTAAAAATTGACCTTGTGTCATATCCTACCCGAGCGGAGGGGTTGGTAAAGATGGATACTAGGTTATACATATACCATTTGTTCGTATGGTCGAATTTAAATTTCTTGCACATCTCCCTGTGAATCACATTGCCCACACAGTCTTTCTATTCTTATGCTCCTTCTTTGTTAATTGACTGCATTTACTTGTGTAATTGATCGTTTCATCTCTGACACCACATAACCGACATTTGCTATTTTGTTGCGTCTTATCTATTCTCGCTTTGATATGATTGGTTCTTATGGCGTAGTTTTGTGCTGCTATGAGGTAAGATTCAATTTCTTTCTTAAGGTTTCCCTTTCTTAGCTACTTCCAGATTTTCACGTGTGAGATCTTGCTTATTAGCCGTTTAAAACGCCCTTAGAGGTTTTTTTCTTCCCACCTTTTCTAGTTATTGTCGTTCAGTTGGTATTCGTGTTGTCATTATCTTTTCTAGTGGTTGTAATCTTTCCTACTCCGTGCTTTTCTATGTAGTCATGGAGTCGTTGTATCGATGTGTCAACGCTGTCATCAATGCTGATAAGTGCTCTTCCTCCCTCCATCCTTTCTTGATACATATAGTCTGTGAACGTAATCTGGGGGGTGTAATGCCTTGTGCATGGTCATTAGTTTTTTTTCTTTAGTCCATTAGCTTAAGTTCTTCTTATCCACTTAAAAAATGGTCCTAGATATCTTACGAGGGGTACAGCCAAGGTATTTATTCATTTGATAAGGTTTCTGCTACATATATTTTTATTTTTATTATTATTATTTACTCCTTTAGAGTTTTTCACATAAGTATTAGCTGATGGGTTTTCACTGGAGTTTGAGTGACAGCAAGTCTCCTCAAGTCCCCAGGACTCTTCTCAGTATTCTGGCCGTTCTCAGTAATGCTGTCATTTGGATAGTTTTTACCCGTTCGCCAACTTCCAAGTAGTCCAGGCCTTTTAATAATCCTTTATTTATTTTGCCAAAAGCACCAATCACAATTGGTACAATTGCTACCTTCATGTTCCACAGGTTTTTCAATTCTCTAGCAAGGTTGAGGTACTTATCCTTCTTTTCACATTCTTTCAGTTTTATTCTGTGGTCAGCTGGAACAGCAAAGTCGACAATTTTGTAAATTCTCTTTTTTTTTTTTTGTTGATTATTTATATAAGGTCTGGTCTTCTGGCCGAGATTAGGTAATCCGTATGTATGTCAAAGTCTCATAGGAGTTTATGTGTGTCATTTTCTAGGACAGGTGCTGGGTTGTGCATATACTATTTTCTAGTGTGGTCAAATTTAAATTTCTTGCACATTTCCCAGTGGATCACCTTGCCGACCTAGTCGAGCCAAGTCTTATACTCCTTCTGTGCTAATTAGCTGCATTCGCTGATTATATGATTGATCGTTTCGTCTCTGTCACGACATAGTCTACATTTGCTATTTTATTGGGTCTGGTCTATTCTCATTTTGATATGATTGGTTCTTATGGCGTTGTCCTGTGCTGTTATTAGGAGAGGTTCTGTTTCTCTCGTAAATTTTCGTTTTCTTAGCCAGGTTCAGATTTTCTGGTGTGAGACGGTGTTTATTAGTCCTTTAAAGCGGCCATAGAGTTGGGTTTTTTTCCCATTTTTGTTTCCTAGTTATTTTCATTCTATCGTCTATCGTGTTGTCGGTATCTTTTCCGATGGCTGTAATCAGTCATCGTTCGTGTTTTTCTATATAGTCTTCGAGGCGTTGTATCGATGCGTAAACACTGTCTTCGATGCTGGCAAGTCCTCTTTTCTAGATACATATAGTCTGTCAACGTTGTCTCAGGGATGTAATTTTATTTCACTCTTCATTATTTTTGATACAAACGTTTGTTAGTAATTGTTTATTGGAGCGTAAGTGACTGAAATACTCCCCATGTTTCCAGGACTCTACTCAGTATTCTGGCAGTTCTTATTAATGCTACAGAATTGATGTTCTCGATTCTTCCTCTGATTTATAAATTTTCCTGTCCCCTTTTCAAGCCCCGTTTTTCTGGGGTACATTTTTCTTTTCTTTTTTTATCTCCACTTTTTCGATGGTTTCTGCTTCCAATATTCCCAATTACTTGTTTTCCTTTTCTCCTGGAGATCTAAGACTTTCCCGTTTTTGTTGTTCTATTCTTCTCTTTCCTCATTTATTATTTGATTTTAAATTTTATTTTTGCTTTCCGATAATTCTTCACCGGGTCTTTACTCTAGACCGAGGTCGGTTGAGGGAAGGAAGTGAATTTATGTATTTACGCTTCAGCTTCTTTTGCGTGACATTTTTCATTCTCATTCACAGTACTCTCCGAAGGAGATAAGCAGTTCCGCAAAGTGCTACTCTTTCTTATTTCCTATAGGACGGGACTGCCAGTTATCTTTTTAATGTGTTTATATGTCTTTTTCTTGATCATGCCCAGTGCTTCAAATATTAGAAGCCCCATGATAATTTTAAGGTGCTACTTTTTTCAATTTCTGTTTCCAGGTCTTTCATTTATTTTATTGTATCTTTTGAATTATATATTAATATCAGTTGACGCCGCCATATCTATTAGAAGGCATGTTTTCTTTTATAGTCTTTGGCCCCAATATCTCTTTTATTGGTCTTTATTTTTCTGTCGGTTTTAAGAGCAAAGTCCCCAAGAATAGTATCTTCTTCAGCCCCTGGTACTGGTTGTCTTCTTATCTTTGTAAGTCTAAAAGGAATTATAATTAGTTTAATCTTTTAAGAGTTTTTCATACCAGAATTAGCTTATGGTTTTTCTTTGGTAGTTGAAGGACAAGAAGTCTTCGAATGTCTCCAGAAATTTTCTCAGAATTCTGGCCGATCTTAATAATGCCACAGTCCTCATTGACTCTGATTGTTCTCGGATTTCTAAGTCTTCCCGTCCCTTTATCATTATTTGGCAATTGTTCTATCATTATATTTATTTTTACTCCTTGAGAGTTTTTCACATCAACGTTAGCTGATTATCTTTCACTAGAGTCTGAGTGACAAAAATGTCTCCTCAAGTCCCCAGGACTCTTCGAAGTATTGTGGAGGATCTCCACTCGTCCTATTAGTTCTAATTCATCTTGTCTTTTTGACAATCCTTTAGTGACTGTACAAAAGGTGCCAATTACAATTGGTGTAATAGTCACTTTCATATTCCACAGTTTTTTTAATTCTCTAGCAATGTCTAGGTACATAACCTTCTTTACGCTTTCTTTCAACTTTACCCTGTGGTTATCAAAGTTCATAATTCTGCAAGTTCTTTATTTTGTTGATTATTATAATGTCTGGTCGTCTGGCTGAGATTTGGTGATTTGTTGTATCTCAAAATCCCACTGGAGTGTGTGCTTCTCATTCTCTAGGAGAGATGCTGGGTTGTGCATATACCATTTGTTCGTATGGTCAAATTTAAATTTCTATTACCGTCCCAAGTGGATCACCTTGCCCGCTTAGCCGTTTCTAGTCTGATACTCTTCCAGTACTAATTTGCTGCATTCGCTTATTATTTACTTACCCGTTTTGTCTCTATCACCACATAAACTACATCTGCCGTTTTATTGCGTCGTATCAATTTTTGCATTGATATGGTTAGTCCTTGTGGCGTTGTTTTGTGCTACGATTAGAAAAGATTTAGTTTCTCTCTCAAGGTTCCCCTTTTTTTGCAACATTCATGTTTTGTGTAATTACTGTCTAGCTTTTTCTCCATACGTTTAATTAGCGTCCATATAGTGTATCCATATAGCACCATCGACACGACCACTGCTCGGAAAAACTGCGATTTATTTTATCAGTCTGTTCAGACTTCCATATAAACGATAGCTCTCAATAGCTGTACATGTCTTTGCTAGTTGCATGTCTGTCTCGCTTGATGAAACAAGAATATACTAGTTCTCTTAAACTAGTAGACAAGTTCACCTTCCAAGGTAGGTGAACTTGTCTACTAGTTTAAGAGAACAACCGTTTAGCGTGGAGATGTCGCCTCTTTGATTAAAGCTCATGTATTCCATCTTGTCTGCGTTGACATGGAGGCCTCTGCCAGCAGCTGCTCGTTCCAGACTATGTAGCAGGTTTCAGCTTGTGCGGGTGCATTTGCCAGAATCGCTATGTCATCGTCGTAGTCCACGTTCGTAATTGTTTGTGCGGAGTGACCTTTGCTTCTTTTCTTTGTCAGGTTGAAAACATTGTCTTTCATTTTATCAATAGACGTTCTAAGCCCATAGTCCAGACTGATGATAAACAGGTATGGGGCTAATGTGTATCCTTGCAGCATACCTGCTACAATGTCGAAATAGTCTGTGTCTCCATCCGGGGAACGAACTTTTACTTTCGTATTTTTTATAGCAACATCTCCACACAAAACGGTAGTTATCTGAAAGTAGTAGACAAGTTAAGCAGTGTGTCATCAACTGAGGCAGACATCAACTCGCGACTAACAATGGCATGGACAGCTATTGATAGCTCTCGATCATATGGAAGTTGGACCTGACCGATAAAATAAAACGCAGTTTTTCCAAGCAGCCGTCAAGTTAATACTGCTATATGTATGTACTATATGGACGCTTACTAAACGTATGAAGAAAAACCCTGACGGCAATTACATAAGAATACTGCAAGAAATAATGATCAAGTCCTGAAGGCAGCACCCCACAAAACAGCGGCTGTGCAGCCAACTACTTCCTATCACGAAAACTATCCAAGTTAGATGAACCAGACATGCGGAACACTGCTAGAGAAGTTAGGACGAATTCATAAGTAGCATACTCCTGTAGACCCCTTCACATGGACGAGCAAAAGCAGGACAAGCAGCCAGAACCACAGCTCTGTACCGGTACAGGATGTAGCCTTAAAGACCTATCGGAAGCGATGGACGATAGAGACAGGTGGCGCGAGAGAATGAGGGAGATCCGTGCAGGCGGCATGACATAATGATGATGAAGATTATAAGATCTGGTCGTCTGGCCGAAATTTGGTGTTTTGTTTGTGTCTTAAAATCCCAGAGAATTTTGTGGCTCTCATTCTTTTTGACAAATTATGAGTTGTGCGTATACCATTTGTTCGTATGGTCAAACTTGAAATTCTTGCACAATTCCCAGTGGATCACCTTGCCCACCGAGTCGTGACTAGTCTTATATTCTTTCTGTGATAATTTGCTTCATTCGCTTATATGATTGATTATTTCCCCTCTTTCACCACATAACCTACATATATTGTTTCGTTGCGTCTTATCTATTCTCGCTTTGATATGGCGTTGTTTTGTGCTGCTATTAAAAGAGATTCAGTTTGCTTTTCTTAGCCACGTCAACATTTTCTCGTGCAAGATGTCGCTTGTTAGTCGTTTAAAAGGTCCATAGAGGTATTTTCTTCCCATTTTCTGGTTTTTGTCGTTCCGCTAGTCGTCGTGTCGATAGAATTGTTTCTGGTGGCTGTAATCAGTCTTCCTCCGCACTTTTGTATGTAGTCTTCAAGTCGTTGTATCGATGTGTCCACGCTGTTTTCAATGTTGGCAAGTCCTCTTCTTCTCTCTCTTCTTGACACATACAGTCTGTCAATATCATCTCTTGGATGCAATGCATTGTGCATGGTCATTAGTTTTCTTGTTTTCTGGTCCATTTGTTTAAGTTCTCTGGCCCACTTCAAGAATGGTCTTGAGTATCTTACGTGGAGGTATTTATCCCTTCTACAATGTTCCTGCTATAGAGTTTTATCTCGAGTAATTTTCTGGCTCTTCTATGATACACTATTTAATTATTTTTTTCATCTCCACTTGTTTGATGGTGTCATCTTCTAATATTCCCAAGTATTTGTTGGTTTCCTTTTCTCCGAGCTTTCTGGTGATTACTTGATTGGGTAGTTCGACTCCTTCCGTCATGTGTTATTTGCCACTTTTCCTGACTAGCATGGCAGATTCTTTATGCAAAATTCCATTACTATATATTGACTGTATATTCTCACTGTTTGTATAAGGGTTTCCATATCTTTTTCGTTTTTGGCTAAAAGTTTGATGTCATCCATGTACATTAAGTGGTTGTTCTTTTCCTGCAATTTACTGAGTTTGTGTCCGGCGGTGCATTTCAAAAGGATGAGGTTGAGTGGCATCATGGCTATCACTAAGAGCCATGATGATAGTGTAACCTCCTGGAATATGCCTCTTTGTATCTTTACCTCTGTTAAGCTTTGACTTCCTACAGTCGATTCCCCTCTCCGGATTTGCATGGTCTTCTCGATAAACTGTACGGTTTGGTCAGGTATTTTATACATTTTTAGACAGCTTTGGGCGACCATATCGTAAACTTTTTTGAAGTCAATCCAGGCCATAGCTAGATTTTTCCGTCTCGTTTTACTTTCGTTGAGGATGTGTTGCTGTGCCTCTGGTTTTCTTGCGGCATCCTTTCTGTTCTTTGGAGAAGATTCCGCGGCTTATCAGTGAGTAGTAAATTTGTTTCCTAATATGTGCCATAAGTATTTTCCAAATCATCTTTATGCGTCTGGGGCGGTTCCTTTGAGGGCATCTTTTTGGATAGGAATGGTCTTTCCTTTGGTCATCCATTCGGGTATCTCAATTTTCTTTGGGCATTTATTCCTTTCCGAAGAAGCCTCCTGTTGTGTTTGAAGGTGAATTTTTTAAACAAAAATCCCTGTATACCATCAAGGCCAGGGGGTTTCTACTTTACTATCTTTTTAATTAGTGGCCTTGAGCCCGTAGGGGTGAATGTTCACATGAGGGTCTTCTTCGAGAATTCGCGACTCTGTTTCCATTTTTTTCGATTCGGCTTTTTTGTTATGATCTTTCGGTTCCAATATTTTGCTTCAAAATCTTTTTGTCTCTCTCGCATCCGGTTGTGGATATGGCTTTGCCCGTCCTCCCCCTAATTGTAGGTAGAAATGTTTTCGTTGTTTTTGAAAGTCCTGTTTTGTCTATATTGTTTGTTCATGTCTCGATATCTTTTTAGTCTTCCTTCTTTCACAAGTAGTTTTGTTGGTCTCCCCAAGTTTTTTTTTTTGATTCTAGTTGGCGTGCTTTTTCAGTTTCGTCCGAAGCTTTCTTAATGTTCCGCTTTTGTATTCTTACTTGTTGTCTTTTTATCTGTGATTCAAGTCTGAGTTCCCACCCAGGTTTTGATTTTCTGCCTACAGACTTCAAGGGGACCCTGATTTTTTCACAGACTAATTTTTCGCTTGTGTATCTTAAATCGTTTAACTCCGTAATGTCATTTGTCGGGATATTTGTCAATAAGTCATTTACTTTTTCGGTTTCAGACTTGAGTGTCCTCCTGTCTTGGTTCTTCAGAGAAGGTAACGTGGTTTTCTTTTCAGTAATGGTTCTTTTAATTATATCTACATTAAATTTCTCTCTTGAGTCAGTGTTTGCAACGTGTGTTTGCGGTGCGTGAGTCATTGTCAGTCTTTGGTTAGGAGTTTCTGACTTTCCTTTACTTATTGTCTCGGTTACTGTTGTAGGGTTTTGTTGATGTATTTGCCTATATGTTTGTTGGTGGATTTCTAGTATTTCAAGGTCAGAAAACCAACCATTCTATGTAATTGTCCTAACCTGGTCAGTGAGCCTTTGGTTTGTTGCCTAAAATTAGCCAAATTCTGTCCAGATTTCAATCATTCTTTTTCTATACCCTCTCTTGACAGGGTTACTTCTGAAATAACCTTCTGAAATAACCTTCTGAAATAACTTCTGAAATAACCTTCTGAAATAACCTTCTGAAATAAAATGCTATCTTGCCAAGTCTATTTTATACATTGCCTGGTAGTCGATTTGTTCATCGTTTGAGTGCCCGAAAGAATAATTATTTGTGTACCAGGAAAAAGAATAGCCAAGATTCGCAGGATGCTCTCGGGTCCTCCATGGTGGCTATCAAGGGGGGACCTGCCGATCATGGCACCCTAACTTGACGTGCGGGCCCCATGTTTATTTTGGTTTCGATTTGTCATTTTTCTCTGGGTAGTATATTGTGGCTATACCAAACCCAAGGGTTGTTTATTATCTGCGCACCTGACACAGATGTTACCGAGAACAGACACAGTGACAGTGGGTCACAAATAAAAATAATGGAAAAATCATTTTGTTTTTACATAGTTAAAATCTGTTATGCTGCTATTTTTATACATACCCTCTAAAAAAAAGTACCTGATCTAGCTTCAACTGTTCCTGTATAACCTTTATGATTACGAAAAAGCTTACCTGAAAATAATTCAGGAAAATAAAATGCCTTCATTTAAATTACAAATCGTCACTAAAAGATTTCACAAGCACCGAAATCAAAAATGTTTTTAAATTAAAGACAAATTTTCTTAACCGACATTCGAAAAACACACAGCGAAGATTCGTCTATCCTTTCCAGCTGGTTGATCCTGATTTCCTGCCTTTTTTATTATATATATATATATATATAATAAATAGAGGTTACGTGACATTCTACAATATTCGATTCTCAAGCCATTCCCATCCTTTTTTTCCTTTTTTCCCATCCTACCTATTTTCCCGCCAACCTTCCTCCCCCCACGCCCATAGAAGACGCATGTAAGTCATATAGAATTTAGTACGGTAAATTTAAACCAATCTTTTTTGTGATTTCGAAATAGTTTAACTGAAAATTATTATTATTATTATTATTATTATTATTATTATTATTATTTCACACTTAAGCTGGGAGTGTCCTCGTGGTGTAATGGTTAAAGCGATGGACTGCGGAATCGTAGTAAGCGAGTTCGTACTCCAGTCGCGCTATTACGTTCACTCACCCTTGGGAAAGGTATGAACCCCCTTATCCTTCCAGCTATGGGTTAAATAGTACCACTACTGTTCTTCTAGGAGAATGGCTTTGGCATTAAATAACCTCCAAAGGTTGATATGCCATTAAACAAAGAAACCAAACCAAACAACTTAGCTGACGGTTTCTCACTGAAGTTTGAGTGACAGCAAGTATCGTCAAGTATCTAGGACTCTTCTTAGTGTTCTGGTCGATCTCAACAATGCTGTAGTTTGGATGGTCTCCTCTCGTCTCTTAGTCTCAAGTCCTCTACTTCCTGGAAAAATCTTTGGTTAACTGTATTGAGTGCGCCAATAACAATTGGTATCACCTTCACTTTCATGTTCCATAGTTTTTTCAGATCATTAGTAAAGTCTAGATACTTATCTCTCTTTTTGCTTTCCTTCAGTTTAAGCCAGTCATCAGTCAGAACAGCAAATCCCCTCAATTTGACAGGTTCTCTTTTTTCATTGGCTATTATTTGGTCTGCTCATGATTAAGTGATTCGTTTTTATCTCACAATCTCAGGAAATATCGTGCCTCTCATTTTTCTTGGACAGATTCTGATTTATGCTCATAAAATTTGTTCGAATGGCCAATTTTAAACTTCTTGCTTATTCCCTGACGATGATCTTTCCCATTTAATCGTGTCTTGTCTTATTCTCTTTTTACGCTAATTAACTACATTCCCTTAATATGTGATTGATCGTTTAATCTCTATCGACACATAATCTACAGCTTCTATTTTGTTGTGTCCTTTCTATTTTTACTTTGACATAGTCCTTATGGCTTTGTTTTGTGATGCTATCAGAAGAGATACAGTTTCTTTGTTAGGATTTCATTTTCTTGGCCTTGTCTAAGTTTTCTCGTGTGAGAATTTCAGTTGTTTGTCGTTTAAAGTTTCCATACTATTGTTTTTCTTTCTATTTTAGTATCGGCTTTTTTTTATTCTCTTGATGCTTGTGTTGTCTGTATTGTTCTGGTGGCTATAAATATTCTTCACGTTTTTTTTTATAGTCTTCAACTCGTTGTATCGATGCGCCGACGCTATATTAAGTTTAGGCAATTCTTCTTCATTCTTCTTTTCTAGTGGTTGGTTTTTTAGTTGGAGTCTGAAGAATACAAGTCTCCTTAGGTCCCTAAGACTTTTATAATTATTCTAGCCGATCTCAACAATGATTTAGTCTTAAGTGTCTTGATTCTTTCTCTGATTTCTATCAATTATAATTCCTTTTCTAATCCTTTTGGGACCATTCCAAGAGCACCACCAACAATTGGAATCAGCATCGCCTTCATGTTCCACAGCTTTTTCATTTAGCAAGAAAAAATAAAAATAAATGAATGTAGCAAACTAGAGCAAAAAGATTACAAAACTAGACTCGACTGGGTGGTCAAGGTGATCCACCGGGAATTGTGCTTGAAATTAAAATTTTTACCTTACTGCTAAATGGTATATGCACAAACCAAAATCACTCTTGAAGAATAAGACGCTCAAAATTCTCAGGGACTTTGAAATATAAACGGATTTCCTAAGCCCAGCAAGAATATCTGAGCTCGTAAGATTTAAAAAGAGAACCTGCCGAATAAAGTACTTTGCAGTTCCAGCTGACCACGGAGAGAAAATAAAGGAAAACGGAAAGACAGAACAGTACTTCGACCTTGCGAAAAAAAAAAAAAACCTAAAAAAGCAATGGAACATGAAGGTGATGGGGTGACCAATAGTAACTAGTGCGCTTGGAACGATCCCTAAGGCTTGGTGAGGGACTGGGGGAGTTAAAAATCGAAGGAAAAGCCGAGACCATCCAAACTACGGCATTGTTGAGGTCAGCCAGAATACTGAGAAGAGTCAGGAAAACCTAAGAAGACTTGCTGTCACTCAGATTCTGGTAAAGACCATCGGCTAATATTAGTGTCAGAAACTTACAAGGAGGAGTAAAGTTAACGATCGTAGAGAGCGATCAGAAGGCTCCATTTTCAATAGCTACTACACTGAGGTGTTTGGGAGGGCGATACTCCTTTCCCAGGATTTCTCCTCTTGACCCTCGATACGTACCTTATATCGCTGAGGGTTAAGCAATAGTAAAAATATTATCATACAGATATATTGCCTTTTATGTGTTCTTCTGAGGAAATTCTCGTGTTTATCAACTAGTACTTATCAGACCAGCAATCTAAAAACTTGATACGCTGACTGCACGAACAAAAACCAGGATCAACTGACCACGTAGAGTTTGGTTGTCCAATCGTAACACACACACACACACACACACACACACACATATATATATATATATATATATATATATATAAAGTATGTAAATACTATACAATAATGGATTGTGAAAAATGGTATAAACAAATACCAGAAAAAATAAAAGAAGATAAAGATGCTACTGTTTATTAGAATATTGCAATCTAAACTGACAAAAAATAAGGAGTAATATAATAGATGTAGTGTTTAAGGACTAAAAAAGGAAAAACATGCCTTCTAATATCTCAGTGCCAAGAAATTGTGAGAGATCAGTCAAAGTATATGATAATTTTTAAAAAGACCTTGGAATAGAAATCGAAAAATGTTGGCACCTTGAAACCAGCACCATGCCAATAGTAGTGGGAGCATTTGATAAACGCATTAACAAGGTAAATGGCAGTTCCAGCTTATAGGAAATTTTAGAAAATGCATTTTGCGGAACTGCTCATCTCCTTAGGAAAGTACTATCAATATCTGAGAGATGGCATTGACTCTCCGGCTGCAGTGAAATATCACCAGTTAATTTTGGTGGGAAAACTGATAATTTTCTTGTGATTATGATTGTTTTTTGATTTTCATATTAAATAACTTTAAATTAATCTGCCTCCATTTTTATACATGTTATTATTTTTAACCTTTTGTCTTAAAACCTTCCAAAATGGATTATTTTCTGTCTCGCTGTGTTTAGTCTTTAAACGTTGCATAAACATATACCTTCACTGTAAAAACAAAAGCTGTTTAAAAATTACAAGTACTCGACTTTTAACTGAGTCCAATCATTGTTCACTTATATGAAGAATGTATTTAGAAAGCACTTGCCACGGCAAATGAATTTTCTCCAGAGCCAAAATTTTTGTATTATTTCAAGCTAGCAGGTTGAGTCAAAAGTTTTTTTCGGATTTTTACTGATGATTTTTAGGCAGTTTTTTTTATCGCCAATTTATAATCATTAATTCGATTCTGGTTTTCCAATCGTTTCTGAATTGTTAACTTTATATATATATATATATATATATATATATATATATATATATATATATTACTTGTTCATTAGAAGCAGGGACGAACTCATAAGAGATGTACTCTTATGGACCCCCACACATGGCCGTGCAAAAGCAGGACGACCAGCACGAACATACATTCAGCAGCTATGTGAGGATACAGGATGTTGTCCTGAAGACCTACCTAGGGCGATGAACGATAGGGAGGAGTGGCGAGAGAGGGTCAGGGATATCCGTGCTACCAGCGCGATATGATGATGATGATGATGATATCTTCGATAATGAGTGGTGAAAAAATTGCATTCAGAACAATTTTACGTTACCCGTTCAAAAAATGGATGAATGCAAGGTCGCTAAAAATCAGTTTTGTGGAAGGACCAGGAACCATCAACCAACGAGTAGCATAAAATTGGTTCAGATGTTTCATAGAAAGTGACACTAACCTCGAAGTCAAACCACGTTCAGGGAGGCCTTCTGTTTGGGTAGAAAAGGCTTTGCTTGAAATCATTGAACCACGGTTAAAGACAACCACTTCTATATTGTCGGTAAACATTGCGCCTTAATAATATACCTTCAATCGACACATCCATAATCTCGACCTCGTGAACAAACGCTGAAATACTTGAAATCCCAAACAGCTTGAAATACAACAAAAATTCTGTCTGTCGACAGTCAGTTGCCCCGATTTGTACTTGAATTATAAAAAAATATTGTTCTACACTGGTATGAAAATTATTTGAATATGTCGTTGTCATATAGCATTTTTTTTATCCTCTAAGTGGTTAAAAGTTCGTCTACTTATTCCACACTGGCGTCCGTTGATTCTTCCAGCCGAGACAGCATGAAAAATTTATGAAAATATTTATTACAGATTTAGACAGTGTAAGCGGGAATATAATCAATATGTGAGCGGGTCATGTGATTCTCATGATGTAAATAGTATATCTCGGGTATATCTCTTTCATGATACAATTATTGTCTAATAAGAAAAATTGCCTTTTCATGCTTATCATGCTTCAAAATAATTCGATTTCTTTATTAAATTACATCTATTTTCCTGATGTGGACGTATATATATATATATATATATATTTGGAGCAAATTCTCTTTATAGAGATGATTCATTAAATATGAGAGACAATGAGTTCTTTATTAACATGACGCAAACATGAACCAGTGCAGTATAAAGTATCGCCAATATTTAGTGGTAGTTAGACAATTTGAGAATGTTGCTGTTCATTGTAAAACAAAAAGTAAGTTGCACTCTGGTGTTTGTAATTCCTAAAACTTTAATTGAAGAACATTATGATTCTTTAAATGAGTGTTTAATGAGTAAAGAGCTAAACAATTTACTTAAAATACAAACATATATATATATATATATATACAGAGGGAGAGGGAGAGCGAGAGAGCGAGATAGAAAAAGATATAGAAAGAGAGAAAGAGAAAGAGTAAGTGAGATCGAAAGAAGGAGGGAAAGAGGAGAATTGTAAACACCTCCAATAGATATACGTCTAATCATCATTACTTGCTTCACTTGTAACGTTTTATCATCATGTCGTCATCATCAAGTCACGCCGCCTGCATGGATCTCCCTGACCTTCTCTCATCATCCGTCTCTACCGTCCATTGCCCCCGGGAGGTCTTTAAGACTATATCCTGTATCGGTACAGAGCTGTTGTATATAGGTTCTAGCGGGTCGTCCTGCCTTTGCTCGTCCATGTGAAGGGGTCCACATGAGTATGTCATTTACGAGTTCGTCCCTACTTCTCCAGCAGCGTCCTACATGTCTGGTTTGTCTAACTTGGATAGTTTTCGTAATGGGTGGTAAGTGGCCGTACAGATACTGTTTTGTGGGGTGCTGCCTCCAGGACTTGTTCAATATTATTTACAACATTCTTGTGTAATCGCCGTCAAGCTTTTTCTCCATGCGTCTATTTAGCGTCTATGTAGTGCATCCATATAGCAATATCGACACGAACGCTGCTTGGAAAAAACTCTGTTTTACTTTATCGGTAAGGTCTGACTTCCATATGATCGATAGCCTATCGATAGCTGTCTATGCTTTTGCTAATCACGTGTTGATGCTTGTCTCGGTTGATGACACACTGTTTCCAAGGTAGGTGAACTTGTCTAGTTTCAGAGAACTACCATTTAGTGTGAAGATGTCACCTCTTTAATTAAAGCACATGTATTCCGTCTTGTCTGCGTAGAAATGGAGGTCTATGCCAGCGGCTGCTCGTTCCAGACTATGTAGCAAGGTTTCGTTTTGGGCGGAAGTATTTTCCAGAATCGCGAAATCATCGGCGTAGTCTGACTCCGTAATTGTATGTGCGGGGTATCTTCTGTTTCTTTTCTTTGGCAGCTTGAAACCATTGTCTTTCATTTCATCAATAGACGTTCTTAGCTCGTAGTGTAGATAGATAAAGTAGAAAAAACAAAATAATCCAAATTTGATGAATTTTTATTGGAAGTTAACGTTAAACGTTTCGGTAATAATAACTTTCTTCAAGACTTCAAATTCATAAAAATTGTTGTTATTATAACGATGATTTTATCATAAACGACACTTTCAACATCGACTTTCAGGATGGATTTATCAGATTTGGATTATTGGGATCTAATTTCCTTATTTACTTCCATATATGTAAAGAGATAGATAGATAGATAGATCGATCGATATATAGAAAGTTAAATAGTTTGATAGGTACATACATACATATATACATACTCAGACATGTACATACGTATATATATCTGTGTTTATATATGTGTATATGTGTGTGTTGTGTGTGTGTGTAGATATATACATATATATGCATATATACATATATATGTATTTACATGCATACGTATATATGTTTGTATACATATAAGCAGGTTTAATTGAATAATAAAGACACATGTCTATAATTTTTATTAGGATCTTTTCAAGTTTTCTGACAAGTGCTTTGGTTTTAGGTTAGAGTTGGTTTCTTAATTTACCGACATTGTCCCGAGCGTTTTCGGACTCTTCACAAGCTATCATCAGGAGGTTCGCAAATGTAAAGAATTTTTTTTTAAATGTTTAAAGTCTTTAATTGCCTTAGTGGGTAGCTTGCTGTCATACAACCTCAACAATATTATTGACCCTTGCAACTATAACCTTCATCGAATCCAGGGGTTGGTTATTTTAAACAATCGCACCCTTAGAAAAGGCGATGTAATTAGGAAAGAATTACATTGGTTATTCAACAAATTTGAATTCAAGTTGGATATCCCAACTAATTTGATATTACTGATTATTTAGATATTACACAAAATTTGTAGAACGGCACTGCATCCTTGTATAGAAAAAATAATCAATACCCATGTTATATCAGTGTAACCACACTCGACAAATTTTCAAACATATCGTTAATTTTATATTTTGATTACCTACTAATTCTTTTGGCATCAACATCTTTACTCAAAGCAAGCACGATTATGAGATGGCGCTAAAAATACTGGTTACAAAAATAAACGTGTTTATAAAACCTCAGATGATACATCCAACGTACGCAATATGGGGAAGAATAGGTCAAGGAAAATTCAATGGTTTACGCCGCCAAATAATATGGCCGTAGCTAATAAATTAGGGAAGGAATTCTTTAGATTATAAAAGAAGAATTTTCCTCCGTTGAGCAAACTATTCAAGATATTTAGCAAAAATATCTTTAAATTTAACTATAGTTGCATACCCAACGTTGCTAACTTAATGAAAATAATACTAATAAGCTCAATAATAATCTACGTACTGAGTTCTCTATATGTAACTGTATTAATAAGGCCACTTTCCCCCTTCAGGGAAATGTCCATATCAATGCATGATATACAAAGTTGAGGTATATTGCAGTAGACTCAATAATAATAGTCATGGTAAAAAAAGAGTACGTGGGCTCTATTTAAAGAGCTTTCAAAAAGATATAATAACAATAACTCGAGTTTCGCACACAAAATATACAGGCATACAAATGATTTATCTATATGTGGGAAATTAAAAAGCCAGGTATATAATATTAAAGTTGGAGGAAATAAAAGTGCCGTAAATATTAGGCTAGTGATAGATATTGCCTCCTATGTTTTGAGGAAAAGTTAGCAATTGCTTCTTACAATCACTCCAGTGAATTACTGAACATGATATCTGAAATACATGACAGGAGGCATAAAAAAAAAGCCTTGCCACTTAGCAAAGGGAATGTGGGGTTTTATTTATTTATTTCTCCATTTTATTTTTATCATATGAATCTTTTATTCATTCTAGTGGACGTTTTATTTATCAAATATCGTTACGGCCAACAGTCTTTAGTCAGAATTATCCTAATGATCTAGTTAGGTAGTTTCTGACTTTTTTATGTATTCTTTCTGTCAGTCTATTCATCTATGAATTTCTACTCCTCAGGTTGACAAGAAGAACACACTTATACGGGTATGCTGGACATTGCTGGAGAAGCAGAGATGAACTCATAAGAGATGTACTCTTATGGATCCCCACACACGGCCGCGCAAAAGCAGGACGACCAGCACGAACGTACATTCAGCAGCTGTGTGAGGATACAGGATGTTGTCCTGAAGACCTGCCTAGGGCGATGAACGATAGGGAGGAGTGGCGAGAGAGGGTCAGGGATGTCCGTGCTGCCAGCACGATATGATGATGATGATGATATATATATAGTGAGAGAGAGACAGACAGACAGACAGAGAGATACTGAGAGAAGTGAGAGATAGATGCGTTTATTCATACATTCATACGTATGTGTGTATGTGTGCGTGTGCGTGTGTGTGTGTGTGTGTTTGTACACATATATTTATATATTCCCATACATATTCACACGTATATATATATTTATATATATGAAACTATTATCAATGAATATAAGCACATATATGTCTAGAATATATATATACACTCCAGGTTGTTAATAGCTATATTTATATATATATATATATATATATACATTCATACGTATGTATGTATATTGATAGACATGAGCATGCTTAAATGCGTCTGCATATATATATATATATATATATATATATATAAATGTGTGTGTGCGTGTGTGTGTGTGTGTGTGCACGTATATTTTTATATTTCCATACATATTCACACGTATATATACATATATATATATATATATATATTCATTGTTAATAGCTATATATATATATATATATATATATATATATATATATATATATAGCTATTAACAATGAATATAAGCACATATATATCTAGAATATATATATACACCCCAGGTTGATTACAAAAACATATTTTCGTAAATTTATTAGATGAATTCTATTTACAATTTTGACACTATCGATAACATTCTTTTCATTTTGAATGTAATATTGCAGGTGTCAATTGCCAAGAGTTAAAAATTGATTAATGATAAGTTGTTTAACTCGTCAATTCACATCTGGTGTGGAAGTCTTCTATGAAGAGAATATAAAATAAAAAAAGGATTCTTCGCAAATTCAATTAAAGAAAAAAAAGCTTAAAATTTCAATAAATTACCAGAGGTTACTACTTTTTCTCGACACTGTAGTAATTATTGCTTTTCTGTATAATTCTGGATTAAATGAATATCACTGTTTGACGTCTTAATCGGTCGTATTCGCTCTTTTTTGTCTTTTTCTTTTTTCTTTTTTATTTTAACAAGTGTTCGAATGATGCTTTTTCGCGCCGGAAGAAATACTTAAATAAGTGATAATTATCATTCAATAAAAATGATTATGTGGGAATGTATTTATCCAACACATAAACATGGACAGTATTTGACACACGGTCACTTTTTAAAACAGAGTGAAGCTGGTTTAATTTAAGAGTTTTCCTTCTACTTGGATGATCAAATTAGAAATACAAAACCCAATATGAACAACTATTTATCCATAGACTGTAACAGGAGAACAGATGGGTCAATAATTTTCCCAATAAAATTAGCGCGTATTGAAACCAAAACAACCTCGTCCAAGATTTGAAACTTCATTTCGGAAGAAGTTACCTGTTACAGTAAGCACGCCTTCGAGCATGATCGATAGGAAGAGTATTATATACTATTTTTTCAGAACTTTAACTAAAAGATGAAAGCCAACAAATACATTGGTTGAACTGGTTTGTTAAAAACAAGAAAAATAAGAGTAATAGCCGATAAAGAAAGATTTTCTTCAAAACAGTTTTCTAAACTAAGCTTATAGAAGCTAATCTGACCTGTTATTTACCTGTTGAGGAGACAGATGCGTTCATGCCTTTCCCAAGAGCATCCACTGATAGTGCAATGCATCAGCCTTGTCCTGGATTTGGATTCGGGTTGACGATTCCATTTCATCGGACGAAAACCGTAACGATAAGCGCGCCTCCTTAGTGTATATAAGTCACTGATAAGTGTTCATGACAATAAGAACGAAATCTAAGAAATACTTGTTTAGCTCTCAAAAATGGAGTGTTAAAAAGATACGAAAATTCAAGTTAGCCATGAGTAGGGTTAACCAAATATAGTCGTAATATCAGCAATTTTGAGAGAAAAAGTCAGTTGAACCATCGATGAAATGTATTATGTTAGAAAACTCATGGCTTTCCAAACATGAAAAAGCAAAACGATCGACAAAATCAGACGAGACACAAAGAAACGGCATTTTTTCTTATTCTGTCTGATAGGCGAAAAGAGTTGAAAAAATGTCTATTAAAGGTCGGTTGCTATGGAAATTCTTGGAGAAAAAATAATTGGAAGAGGATAAAGAAAAATATTCCCAAGAAAAAATGCTGGGGTGATTAGCTTCTGATCATTATAATTTGTGTCATTTTCTTTTCTCTGTGTGTGTGTGTGTGTGTGTTGCTTTTCCGGTTTCTTCTAACATTTAGGACGGCCATACTTCTTTCAGCAAATAAAATTGCGTAATTTTTACTTTTTTACTAAGCAAAACACATCATAGCTCAGCCCACTAAACGGGGGCTGTCATCTATACTGACTGCCTCTCTGCTGAAGGGTTAGACCCCACACTATCACAAGTGTTCTGCACATGACACTAATCCATCCGAGGCTCCAGTACTGAAGATTTGGAGAATGTAGAATACCCTTTTATTCCCATTACTCACACGTCCACTGTGACTCAGTGTGGTCGTACTTGTTAAAGCCTTTAGTATACGGGAAATCATTTAATTGTGCACAACCAAATGTTAAATATCAGATTGAATTATAAGTATTTGATAGCAATGAATAAAATAATTAAACTGTGTGCAAAAGGAATTATTAGAGTTTGCAATTCTTGAAGTTATTTACACGTGTACAAACGAATGAGTTCTGGCTCGTTTAAATATGTTAACTCCAATCTGTTCGTTTACAAACCATATATATATATATATATATATATATATATATGTCATGGTTTGACATTAAATTACCTACCGGGGTTGATATGCCATAAAACACAACAAACAAACATCACATCTGGAAGATGGATTACTTACAAAATATTGATGGGCTTTCAAGCGTAGATAAGAGAAAAAAAAAAGACAAAAATACATTTTTCAACAATTCATTGTTTTTATTCGTTTTTGTCCAAACTTTCTATTACACAGTCTTTTTTAAAATTATCTATATATTGTAGTTCATTCTATCACTTCAAATATTTCTAAATGAAAATAAAAATTCAGTTGTTGAGATGAACAATACTGTATATAAATAAATTGTCAATTTAAACAACTTTTAATTTTTTCAGTTATATATATATATATATATATATACATGTACACACACACACACACACACACACACACATATATATATATATATATATATATATATATATATTATCAATCTAGTTGTGTGGGTGGTTATATCTATAAAGAAAGAGGTCAGTATCAGTGATAGGACCTATATAGATGTAAGTATAACGTAAATAACATTTGGTTATAGTTGTTTTTATTACCAATGCGATCAGACGATTAAGACCTCGTGGTCTTATATATATATATGTGTGTGTGTGAGAGAGAGAGAGAGGGTGTTCGTGTGTGTGTGTGTGTGTGGGTGTGTGTGTGTGTGTGTTATAAAATGTCGTTTTATGAAGATTAATTTTCTTCTACAGTAATCATCATCATCATCATCATCATGTTTTGCTGTAACATAGCCATACATGAATATGGGAAACGTACATAGAATGTTCATAACATATATACATAGAACACAGGAATCCCGAAACACGAAAAACACTTACGACTTCTTAGTACGATACTTTTTATTACCTTTGAGTTTAAAGTTTCTTCGACATAAGGAGAGAGATACACATTCTTTTTATACTGGCATTTCTATCTGACCCCCACCCGCCCAAAACGTGTGGCACCCGCCACAAGGCCTCGGCGAGCAAACGAAAGTCGACCCTTCCCGTTCGGAGTTTAGTTCTCAACTCTACGACTTTTTCAAAATCCCCAAAATCCTCTGCGCACGCTTTCGGTGCATGACGTCATTCACATCCACTGGTCAACCTTTCTCTGGGATTTTTTATTTTGACATCTGTGAACGACACATCCTCCCCGCGTGCGCGTCAACACCTGTGCTCAAGTTTTCACCTAACTAACCCATGTGCTGAGCCGAAAGGTTCTCAGCCTAACTAAACCCAAAGGCAAGATATATAAAACGAAATCCCTCGGGTATTATATTACAGTGCAGATGGCAAGGATTTCCAATCGCTTCAGGTACGTCATCACCACTGCATACAGTGTCGGCACATAATTGATGCATTTAAGTCCTTGCTGGTCGGTCAGGACTAGCACGATCATGTATAGTAGTACATTATAAAATTCGCTTTTAAAGTTTTCTTAACTTCTCCAGCAATGCTCTGGATGTCTAATTTGTCTTACTTGGATGGATTGTGAAATGGGAAGTAAATGGACTGTACAGCATATTTTTTTTGGGAATGTTACTCCAAGAATTTGTTCAAAACAGAACGTAGCCTCCATGTGACGTTCTTGTCTCGTTTTTTCTTGGATTTCGTTAGCGTCCAAGTAGAGATCCATACAGTAGTATTAACACAGTCACAACTTGGAAGAAATCCCGTTTTGTTTAATCAGAGAGATAAGGATTCCATTTGATCGATAACCACTGAATAGCAGTCCACGCTTTCGCTATTATCATGACTTTCAGTGGATGTGATACTGCTTCCGCTGTACATGAACCAGTTTACTAACTTCAGAGGCTCGCCACTTATTTACTCTGTTTTATTTACGTTGAGGCTAATGGCTCCCGCTGCTTGCTGTAGGCTATATACCTGGGATTCGGCTTGGGCCGGTGTATCTGCAAAAAGCACCTCATTATCTATGTAGTGTGTGCCTTTCAAGTTTTATAGAGAAAATGTTCTTTTCATTTGATGAAGAGATGTTCAAAGTACGTTCTCTAGGCAAGTTATAAATATATATGTCAGTAATATATCACTTTGTAAGATTCCAATGACAATATCGAATAATTCTGTGTCACCATCAGTTAAGAAAACCGTTGCTTTGATGTTTTTGTCCTGTATCATCATAGAGGAAACAGCTGCTTGTAATATTTGCATCATCTTTTCTCTGGGTATGAAATCAAATTACTGAGAAGTTTTTTACACATACTCCTTTGTTAAATCAACGGATAGTGTGAATCAATTTCCCCATAAAGTGTTCTGATATTTTGTCAGAATGTTCTTGACTTCAGATGGATACGATAGCAAAGCAATGCATTATAACCCTTAGCAGCTATGTCTCTGTAGTCCTAAGTGATTCTGAGGGTGCCATTCTTGGGGAAGAGGTGGATGAAGCTTTTTCTCCATTCCTTGATCCTATTTACCCAACCCCTCCGCTCGGGCAGGATATGACACAAGGTCAATTTTTATGCGGAGTTTAACAGGTTTCAATTCAGAGTTTTCCTTCTCTTAAACTAGTTGCCTCACCAAGGCTGAAGAACCCAGTCTGTCCTATAATTTACCCATAGCTGGAGGGAAAATAATTGGATTCATACATTTCCCAAGGGTATAAGTGATACGTGAAATGCAATCAGTCTCGTCCAGGATTTGAACTCGTGTCGCCGTGTCTACTTTCTTGATTGACTTTGATTTATACACAGCGTTGCATAATCGAAGAAGTATGTCCTCATGTTTTCTTTTTTTTTTCTATTATTCAGGAGGTATTTCATCGCTTTAAGATTTTCAGTACACCAACATGTTTTTCCTCCATAAACTGTTCTAGTTTAATGTATTGTTGGCTATTAATAGCTTTTTGGTTGGTATATCAGTGATTGTCTGGGGGTTTCCAAACAGATCATCGAAAGGTTCTGTATACTTTTCAAGCATTTCTTCTTGTCCGTCAGCGTTTAGTTTTGCTCTCGAGGCGTTTTTTCTTTCGCCCACTTTATTTACGGTCTGTAATATTAATCATGATGTTCTGTATCTTCCCCAATTTTTAGGTTTTACTGATTTGGCCTTTATGCATTCAAGTTTTTCGTTTTGGTATGTGTTTTATCTCTCAGGACTTTCTTTGAGGATGTGCGCAATTTTGGTAAGGATTTTTTTCCTATTATTTCGTTTTCCCTAACAGCTATTGATTCCAAGGGAATTCTACATTTTGGCTCTTGGTTTGGTTAGTGTGCAGTCAACTCATGCTTAAATATGGGCTTTGACAAAGTTTTCATATTCGTGACACAGGATGTCTTTCAAATGTCTCCAGAAGAGTATTAAACTTCTTTCTTAGAGTTATCATATATTAATTGCTACTATCACTATTGGTAAATGAGGATTTTTCACATATTGAGACTTTAGCTGTTCCTATAATATTTCTTCTATGAGTCAGGGTTACCTTAATGACGATTCTGTGATTTGAAAATACTCCTCACATTTCAAAGTTTTATGTAACATATTCTTGTTTATGATGGTGTTTTCCATCTATGCTATAGTTATTCGAGCTGATGTAGGTCCATAGCTTACCTTACATTTTTTAGCATGTATCAGCATGCAAACCTATTCTCAAGTAAAAAGCTGCTAGATATTCACCACTTCTGTTTGGCAAATTGTGTTAACAGAATTCGTTATTTCCGTCTTTACCTATTTTACCATTCATATCTGCATTGACTTTTACTACGTTGAATTCTAAAATGTGTCTGAGAAGGAAAGATAGCTTGTTGTTGAAGGTGTTGAAGTCCATTTCATCACTTACATCGGTGGGACTGAAGCAAGAGACAACTATTGAGCAGTGGTTGCTATTAAATAAATTCTCGGTTTGATTTTCTCTATATCCTTTTGTGATTGTTAGGCACGGGGACAGAAAAGCATTCCTAAACATACCATGGTGGTATTAATAGAGTTTTTCCATGCAGATGTCGACACAAATGTCGATCCATTACCAGTATCATGATAATTTAGTTCTAGTTTGCTATGGTAGTATGTACACATAAATAAAGTAAAGTTGGCGACCGTATTCTAGGGCTTCCAGTAGGCTCCTTTTTCAATAGCTACTACACCAAAGTGTAGGGAGCCGCTACTAATTTCCCTGAATTGCTCTACTTTACCCTTGATACGTATCTTATATTGCTGAGTGTTAAACAAGGAGGTATCAAGTACCATTTTAAAGTCTTTGGTATGACATTACCTGGGATTGAACGCCGGTCTCCCGGACCATTTGCGAACACTTTACTCATTAGACCAATGAGCCATTTTATGATGTCACTATTATGTTTGTTTACAGATGCTCTAAGCTCAGGTAGCTGGTTTATTGTATTTCAAGTCCTAACGTAAAAAGTCGTTGAGTTGAAAATGTTTTTGACTCTGATTCTATTTACCAACCCCTCCGCTCGGGCAGGATATGACACAAGGTCAATTTTTAAGCGGAGTTCAACAGATTTCAATTCAGAGTTTTCCTTCTCCTAGACTAGTTGCCTAACCAAGGCTGAAGAACCTAGTCTGTCCTACTATTTACCCATAGCTGGAGGGAGAATAATTGGATTCATACCTTTCCCAAGGGTATTAGTGCTATGTGAAATGCAATCAGTCTCGTCCAGGATTTGAACTCGTGTCGCCGTGTTCATTTCCTACGACGATAACAATTACATCACGGGCACCTCCGTGTTTTTGACTCTGATTGAGTTTTGAAGATCTGGCGGACGTGATGGATGATGAGGACGGATGGAGAGTCAATAGAATCCAGGCTGTCAGTGTGACTTGATGATGATAATGAGAAAGTTGTCTTTGGTATCTTTCATTCTTAATGAAATTGTTCAAGATAAACTTTTTGGACCTTCCTAAAAAAAACCTGTCATCAAAAATTTAATTGCTTAAATGGGTACGCTTCATTTTGGATAGCTGTATACTGATATTGTTTATAATGTAACTTCAATGTTGAAGATTTTGTCATAAAAATACTTGAGAATGTCCGTTTTTATTTTGTGTCACTAGAAATAAAATTCTGGTGCATTAGTTTTGAAGAAAATCAAAATTTTATAAAAAAACTTTTCTGTTGTATAGCCTCAAAATACATCTACAGCTATCCACAGAAACATAGTCAACAATAATATACGAACGAACACACTTCTTAATAAAAATATACCTCTCACACTTTATTCTCGAAAGGGTTGCGAAAGGGTTGATGTTGGTTGTGTGTGAGAGGTGAGTTGGAGACGGGAACAGACTGCTACATATTGACCCCAAATTCCTCTGACCATAGAAGTACTTCTTCCTCATTTTTGCTGGGCTACTCAACCGAGGACCCAATCCCTCAGTCTGGAGCTGGTTCTCACTCCGCGGGCATCCTATCTCCAAATGGAACTGCAACTCGAACTCCAACTAACTCAAGCCGTCTGTGACAACTGGTTATAAAATTGTTTGTCGTCCACATGCTCCATGTGGACGAATGCACCGAATTCAACCACGTCCACGGGTCAAGGTGATATTCCGATATCTTCGACCGGATGCACCTGTTTCTTGATTGACGGCTGGGTCGAGGGTCAATATGTTACATTTTGTTGGTACTAAGAAGCAATTCTGTGTAGGAAGACATTTATTTCATGCAATGTTTGGCTTGGTTGCGTTTTATAGCATATGAATTCTTGTGGGTTAATCAGAGCCAAATACTATATATATATATTCGTTGCTACAATGCGAGAAAAAGAAATACTTTGGATTGAATAGGTAAGCAAGTAAATTTGGTTTTAGATAATTTTGTAAAGACGATTTTAAAAGTTAGAAACATGTATATAAGTAAAAAAAAAAGATAAACTGAAACCAAATCCTCTTGCCGATCTATCAATTTTAAAGTTATAGATATACATACGTGTATCTGTGAGTGCATGCATATATATATATATATATAATTTGCAAGCGAAAAGTTTATAGAAAATATTTTTAAACGAGTCAGACCTTATGTTTTGCATACAGATAAATGTATTGTTATCGGGATTCACAAAGTATGCAAATGTTGTTATGTAAGAAAAATACCAAACATTTGTTTGCACACAGTAAAAAGATTAAGAGTTGCTAACACTTAAAATTCGAAATAATTTCAAGTATTGGTATCTCGCACTAACAGTTGTATTTTCACAAATTCAAATCATTTCATATATTAGTATTTATTGTTTGCGCATGGTTAAATGGTTTCAGATATTCAACACAAATAATCTTATTTAATCTGAATGATAATTTATTGTAATATATGAAATGTGTCAATATATATATATATATATATATATACATGTCGGGTGTGAAAAATATGTGGGTGAAACTTCCCGTTATCTTAATTAACAAATTTACGTGTACAGAAGATATTTAAAAAGAGCAGACATAAAAACCAGTTTGGCCAAACATAACTTAAAAACTAATGACAACTTTAATTTTAAAGATTTCACGATGTTAGTTTGCATTCATAATAAAAAAAAATCAGAAAATTGTTGAATTTAGTATCATTTCAGATCACGATATTATCAAACAGAGACCAGGTTTTTTTCATTTAGTTTTCCTATTTCGTCAGATTGGTGCTGAAAAGTTACAAAATACCTTATTTAAAATAAATCGGCTTCATCGTTTATATATATTTTGGAACATAAACAGACTGTCGAATTGAACAGAGAGAGATGGAAGGTTAACACTGATGAAGACGGATAGATATTTTATGGAATGCTTATAAGTGATAGATACCAACTAAATATAATAAACAACCCAATTAGATAGATAGATAGATAGATAGATCCGATAAGATTTTAAGAATAAATTCTTTGACACTAATTACATTACCTAAGTTCGAAACAGAATACTACCGTTTCATTTTGTAACTTACACGCCCTGATAAAGGTCTAAAACTGAATCCTTTAACTTTGGTAAATATTTTTACAAATAAAATCAACCTCTGAAGTCGTTTTGTTTTTTCATATCTATCTATCTATGAATCTATCGATCTCTCTCTCTCTCTCTCTATATATATATATATATACACACACACACACACACACACACACATATATATATATATATATATATATATATCTACGAGGTGCATACTATAAGTTTCCAGACTTTTTTCGTATGGGCACTTTTATTGATAGTACATACATGAAACTCTAGTCCCCTTCGAAGTAATCTCCTCCGGCTGCAATGCATTTGTTGTACCGTTCCAATAACTTCTGAAAGGCCCTATGGAAGTCCTCTTGTGTGAGCGTGTCAATGACCTTCGTCACAGCCTCTTTCATATCCTCATTTGTATCGTAACGACAGCCTTTGAGCTTAGGGAATAAGCAAAAGTCACAGGAAGCAAGGTCTGGACTATAGGGAGGCTGAGGAACTGTGTTGATGGCCATCTTAGTCAAATAGTCTGCGACAAGGATGTAGTTGTAGACTAGTGTATTGTCCGGGTGGAAATGCCACTGACCCGATTTGACGAGTGCTGGCCTCTTCCCTAGGAATCTCTTCCTGAACTCCCTTAAGACCTCAACATAGTAACCCTAACCCTACCCCTAACCCTTTGGCCAATCAACTCTGGTGTATTGACTTCCTTACTCCTTCCATACCTCTCATCATTCCTCACAGACTCCCTGCCTTCCTTATATGCCACTCAAAAACCGATGCTTGATTCATGCAAGATGCTCTAAAAGCAATCTGAAGCATTCCATACGTTTCTATAGCATTTTTTCCAAGTTTAAAATAGAATTTTATTGCATATCATTCTTCTCAATTATCCGATTGCATTTTTGAAATTCCCCAGCTGTGACAATCAGATTTTAGTAGGGTGTATTCCAATTCCTGTTGTAGCTGTTCACTTGAACTTGAAATCATAAGAATTGGTCAGTCATCTCATAAGATGTATAGCAATAACATACTGACTTTCAAGAGTCTACAAAAATTTTAAATGCCCTTACGAAAAAAGTCTGGAAACTTATCGTATGCTCCTCGTATATATTTGATTCAACAATATAGAAATCTTTGTAAAAATATTTTTGTATTTACTCTTTCAAGTTGCCGTATCGATGTTATGATATCTGGCCGGAATTGGTTAATAAACGTAATATAATTAATTGATTCACTAGTACTTTCACCTCCGTCTTGGGTCATCATCATAGGGTGTATGTAATGTAAAAGCTATATACCTTTAAGAATTAGGCATTTATTGTTTATCCTCGTGTATTGTTGTAGCGTTCGTTTTGAAATTTGATTTTATAAATAACCGCAGCTGCTATAGACCTTTGTTTACATTCAATTGAATTCAAAATTAATTCTATTAAGTTTACGATATTTGTTTCTAATATGTAGGGCTTCAAGAATCTGTAGTCTTCTTTTGTTATTTTCTTGTTCAAATATTGAGTGTTATGGTTAGAATTTTTCGAAATTCATTTGTCGGGGAGGAATATTATTTTAGATTTTGGGCTATTGAACTAGTGTTTGAAAGATGCATGGTGAGTCGACTTGATAGAGTAGTCGATGTTATACCACCGTATATGCTGTTGTTTTCAGAGATACAATCTCCTTAAGGACATTTAAATTGATATAAAGTTTGTTTGTTTTTTGCAAAAACTTCAATCGAAGGAGAGGAATTATTGTTGATAACTAAGTTTGAGGTATTGAATTTATTATAGTATATAAGTTTTATCTTTTTATTAAGATCAGTTGGGACTATTGCAAAACTCCAATCAAAGCAGAGGAATTATTGTTGATAACTTAGTTGGAGGTATTGAATTTATTATAGTATATAAGTTTTATCTTTTTATTAAGATCATTTGGGAGTATGATTTTTTAAATCAATATTTTAAAATATTTTCATATTTAATGTATTATTGTAGGGCATTTGGCTGCGGTAAAAAGTTTGAGGAATGCTTGCTTATTTGGTGGATTGTTGCAGTATTAATTTTCTTGGGTAACATTTTTGATTGTGAATCTAATTTGTTCATCAACAATATACTTAGGGATCCAGTTATTGATGAGATCATTTTTATGTTTTTAATACTTTATAAAATATTATTTGTGGGGAGGAGATTAATTTTGCATGGAATGTTAGGTTATTAATAATTATTTTTTTTATATCGGAAGGGACATTCAATTTTAAAGTTGAGGGTACAGGAGTTGTAATTAGTATTTTTTGTAATTAGGGGTAGTGAAGTTATTATTAATGTTGTTAGAATCAGTCAAAACATCAAACAAAAAATAGAAGGATAGATATGTAAAAGGATAAATACAAAATATGTAGACAAAAAAGTGGATATTGCTCAATCAAATATGCCTTATCGAAGAAAAAGTGCTCTGACTTGTAGTGATAGAAGCAATTTTGGTCCCTTGTAAAAAAGATGTTTAAAAATGATTCGATATTCCTTTGCCAAAAAACAAACCCCTAAAAAACACCTCTTACGAAAAAACTACACAAAAAATAAAAATTAAAATGCAAAATTAATGAGATTCCTTAACGTCTTGGCATAAAATAAACCAAGATGGATTTAAATGCCAATGAAAGCAAACAACAGAAGAAATCAAGTGGAAAACTTTGAGTAGAAAAGGTTCAATTGAATGTGAAAATTTCTATTCAGTTAATTAATGAAATTTAATAAAATTTTCGATATTTATTAATTACAGAATGCATTCATTAAAAAGTTATTCCAATAAAAAGTTAGGGAAATCATTTTCATGTTAACTATTCCTAATGATTTGTCAACTAGTATTTTTCTCAGTATTTAAGATTGTTAATTATGTCGCCGTAATAATTTGTTTAGTCAAAGAAAACATAACACCTGTTTTCTTGTTTTTGTTTCATTTTTCGTCATCCATACAATCAAAAGAGGAAACATTACCTTCAGCTTTTACAGGAAAGGTTCGAAAAACTTAAATGGTTTAAGCTGGTACAGGCATGAAAAAAATAAATTTGTCAATATATTTTAATTAATAAGCAAGTTATATTTTTTTTCAAAATTCGTAAAGTAATCGTTAAACTAATTTTCGTTGAAACCTATTTCTATGACATCTACAATTTTTAGTAGATTTTAAATTACTGAGTTTAAATTTACCTTTCAACTGCAATCTATCATGGACTACTGGAAGTAATTTTGGATGACAAGATATATTTAATTAAAAACATTCTAAAATCTGGTTTAAAAAAAAATTCAATAGTATTCATTGTTTTGCTTCCCATCTGTCCATGCTAGTTTTTTTTGCAAATAAAGCCAAAGTTGCAGTATTAAGAAATATATTCAAGTTATTGCAATATAATTTCATAAATTTTATCTGAAAAAATCCGGAATCATATTGCAGAGAACGCATGCTTATTTGACCCTATGAGTTGGATATATGCACTTACATGTATACACACGTGTGTGTGTGCACCTTATTCCGTTAACCATAACCGGGTACAAGTGTTAAGTATTCCTGAATTGTTACTCGCTTGTAGTAAGGATTGAACCTGCAACCTCCAGATGATTGTCTACTAAGAAGCTTAGGGAACCAACGCCTATAACAATTACGCCAGGTGTCCTGCTGGACAATTCAGAGTGAATTTTTGGGACTTATCAATTTAATGTTCTTATTTGATAAGAATTACTACTATTATGTATAATTTTTTTACCTGTGCTCATACACAGATTTTTTTAATTGTCCAGTTGCAAGTTCAATCCTCACTACAGGCGAGTAACAATACAGGAATACTTAACACTTGTACCCGGTTATGGCTAACAGAATCAGAACAGGCGACCCCCGTGGATTCAATAAAGATTCCATGAAGGTTCCTGAGTTCGACAAACACCTGAAGAAGGCCGGAGGACATATCGGCCGAAACGATCTGGAAATTACAATAAAGATGAAGACAATAGTCCGAAAACTCTTAATGATAAAAATCAACGAGCTTCGTCTCAGAAATTTAGGCAACGAATTGATTTTAATGTTGCATTTCTATATTTTTAAATAGTCTATAGAGATTCCCGAAGCTTTATGAGAAGCTAGAGATTTAACAATTTAGTTTAGGGTACAGTCTGAACTAGCATCACCACTTTGCATAATACACTCGTCCTACTGCGAAATATCTGACGCCACATGCCGATATTTTTAAAGTAATTTCTAATTTTTTTCAAAATTTACACCGTTTCAAATATTGAAAATGGCGATCACAATTTTTTGTTTTTGGCTGTCTTATGAAGAAAAGAAAAATACCAAACCTTCATATGAACTTTACCATAGTATAACAAGAACATTTCAAATAGCAAGAAAAGCTGATTACAGATTTAAGATCGAATCATTCTTAAAGCATCGGTTCTTTTAAGAAAGCAAATGCAACGGATCTGCATAGTCCACGGATGCCAACTACTTTGGAACTGCAAGTATTGTAAGCTATTTACAATTCCCCGACAAAGAAAAGTACATTAAATTCTTAGCTAGAAAGTTTGTAAAAGACAATTGTCTCCCTTACTTGTTATTTGCAGTGTCAACTGGAAACTGTGGTGGGTAAGAAATAAATATTGTGATTTAAATACGAGGGTCATTCAATAAATAAGGAGTTAGCAATTGGAAGTAATGTTTACAATTGCACGTTTTTCAAATAAATTAATTGTAATGGGTTCTTTCATGTCGTAGAAGACAGCATGACCTTCTTGACTGAACTCTGCGACCTAAGTAGGAGTGTGTTTCCATTGCATGGATTGCCTTTTCGATTAAGGTTCGTTGTGGCAAATCCAAGTTTAACATATTTGTAAAGATTTTTGATCTCTCCGTAGGAACCAAACATTCAACTGTATATCCTACATGGCCTACATTTCTTAGCCATCAAGAATTTGATGACAGATCTTTGTTTTCAACTCTGGAGCACACTGATTGGCCGTCATTTTGAATAGGTTAAAAAAAAATCTTTTTAATTATTGAATTATCCACGGATTTCGTCTAGAACAAAATAAACTTCTAAAACATCTACGGCGTATTTTGATCCACATCCGTTCGACATTAAACTTCTTATTTAACGAAAGGTGAAAAATAGGACAAATGGAAATGAAGAGGTATTCCACATTTCCAAGATATCCAGATAGGGAGTCATACCACCAGAATTTAGTATTTTTCGCATGACATGCTTTCTTTGGGGAGAGACGTTACTCCTCTGCACACGATACAAGACAGCGTATTTAGTGACTTCGAAGTCCCACTAATGATAAAGTATTTGAAAGTAATATCTGCTTGTATTTCCAAGGAAATCGAATAATTTTTATACAGTAATATTTGATTCCTTGATGCGACCCTTACATATACTACCATTTCGAATAACAATGAAATAATATTCCAAACTTCCCAGATCTCCAGAACGGGAGTCTCATCCTCAGTTGCAGTTTTGTGTCATTCGCAGAAACTTTTTATGAAAGTGGTATTACTCATTTGCAGGTATGGTCAACTGACAGGGAAGTTTTGGGCCTAAAAGAATATCCTGGTCTAAGCAGATCTCCTTATTTCGTGTACTTACAAATCAATACCCAGCTGGAGCTGTTCAATATTCCGATTGCATCTCAGCAGAGGTGTAAGACTTCTTTCCCAACGAGTATTCTTGATATGACACTTGACTACTCGATGTTGCAGCACCAGTCCTGACGCATTCAAAAATGTTACCTACAAATTATTTCGTTTATAAATCGTACATATCTAATATGAATATGTGTTAGCATAAGTAAAAAATAAAGTTGGCGACTTTAGACGAGGATGACGCGAAGGCTCCCTTTTCAATAGCTACTACACCGAGGTCTAAGGGAGAGCACTACTCCATTTCCCTGGATTGCTCTATTTCACCCTTGATCCTTACCTTATAACACTGAGTGTTAAGCAAGGTGGTATCAAGTATCATTTTTGAGTCTTTGGTATGACTTTACCTGGGATTGAACCCAGGTCTACCGAATCATTGGCGAACAGTAAAATAACCTAAAAGTGTTGCTATGCCATAGAATAAAAGAAAACGAAGCAACCAAACGTTCTAAATAATTATTCAATGTTTGGATATACAAAACATCTTTTTCGACATCGATTTAATTTTAATTAGAAATATCGACCCTCGTTCAACCATCAGCATTCCTCTAACTAAAATTGAAGTTAAGATGCGAACAAATACAAAAATAGTTTTACGGCATGTCAACCCCAGGAGGGTTATTTTATGCAAAGTTGATCTATTTTTTGTTTGCAATCATGTTTCGATTGTCTGTTTGTTTGGGTTTTATGGCATATCATCATTACTAGGTTTTTAATGCCAAATCCATTTTTATACACGTAAAGTTTTCTATTTCAAACAATTCAGTTTAGCATAAGTACAAAATCTAATTGTAAAAAATTTCAAGCTATTCAGTTTAGTCAAACAGTTCTTATTCAAACAATTCAGTTTAGTATAGTTTTTGTTAACACGCAGTTAAATAACAAAACCATTCTATTTCATGTAATTCAGTTTAACATGAGTACACAGTTTGACCCATAGATAGGACCCTATCAGGTGCTACCACTCCGGACCAGAGTAGACCTGGGAACAATGGTAAGGAAAAAGCACCCCCATTCCCCCCAAATTCATCATTACTGGAACCGCATCATCAGATTGTTTAGTGTCATATCCAGGATATTCGTTGTGGGGAGGATCTTAACCCTTTGCAGAAAAGCAGTCGGTGTATTCTACAGCCCCAGCTGACTTGGCAAATAACGTTTCGAGTTGCTATTTCTATTTAATAACAATAATAATTTGTCTATACATAGAGGTATGGTTTCAAGTATTTCTGCTGGAGTACATACTTTCAGTAACTGGCAATAAGAATATATTTTTAAAATTATCACCATCATCATCATCCTCATGTCGTACTGATTGCGCGGAGTTCCCTGACTCTCTCACTCTCTCTCTCTCTCTCTCTCTCTCTCTCTCTGTTATATATTGATCCTCGACCGAACGGTCAATCACCTGTGTGAATAAGCGGAAGAACAGCGGAAGCAGGTGGCTGTTAAACAATGACATAACCAGGGCACAGACGGTTTGAGTCAGTTGGTGACAAGATGCCGAATTGAAAGTCAACGGCAGACAGAGGGCTTTGGGCCAAGATGAGAAAGAAGTACTGCTGGGTCAATATAGCAGTCTGTCCCCGTCTCCAGCTCATCTCTCCCACGCAACCAACGTCAACCCTTTCGAGAATAAAGTGTGAGAGATTACATTTTTTATAAAGAAGTGAGTTCGTTCGTTTATTGAAGTTCGTCATTATGTTTGATTAAGTTCCGCGTATATTTGTATATGTATATCTATGTGGCTATACAACATCTCTCTCCCACACCTTCAGTCTCTACCATCCATTGCTCTTAGCAGGTCCTCTAGACAACATCAAGTCTCTGCAGAGAGATGATATTTGAAAATCTTTGTTGGTCGGCAAACACTAGGTTGTTCATGTGTAGGAGTCAACGAGATAACGTTACTTCTGTGTTCATCCTTTTTTTTTTTTAGCCGTGTCCAGGATGTCTTGTTTGTCTTACTCGGATCATTTGTGAGATGGGCGACAAATGTCCGTATAAATGTTGTTCGGTACGATGTTGTTTCCAAGATTTGTTCAAAATAGCACGTAGCATTCGGTGTCGTTCCAATTTAGCTTTTGTCCATGTGTTTCGTTAGCGTCCCTGTATGTATTCATTCAGTAGTACTCTCAGCGCAATAGCTTTGAAGAAATCTTGTTTCATTTAATCAAGGATATCAGATTTTCTTATTTTCGAAAACCTCTCAATCGCAGTTCATATCTTTGTTAGGCTTGTGTTGAATTCGCTTTTAGTCGATGAGATATTGCTGCTGGGATATACGTGGTGCATTCAATAAGTTTCTAGACTTTTTTTTGTACGGGCATTTAAAATTGTCGCAGACACATTAAAATTTAATATGTTATTGCTATACATCTTATGAGATGACTGACCAAATTTTTTTATTTCAGGTTAAAATGAAAAGCTACAGAAGCAATTGGAATACACTCGACTAAAGCCTGATTGTCACAGCTGGTGAATTTCAAAAGTGCAATCTGACAATTTAAAAGAACGACATGCAATAAAATTCTGTTTTAAACTTGGAAAAATGTCAATACACCAGAGTTGATTGGCCAAAGGGTTACGGTTAGGGTTACTATGTTAAGGTTTTAAGGAAGTTCAGGAAGAGATTCCTTGGGAACAGGCCAGTACTCTTCAAATCGTCTCAGTGGCATTTCCACCAGGACAATACACCTGTCCACAATTCCATCCTTGTCACAGACTATTTGACCAAGATGAGCATCAAGACAGTTCCTCGCCCTGCCTATAGTCCAGAATTTGCTCCTTGTGACTTTTGGTTATTCCCTAAGCTCAGAGGCTGTCATTATGAGATAGCTAAGGAGATAAAAGAGGCTGTGACGAAGGTCATTGACACGCTCACACAAGAGGACTTCCATGGGGCCTTCTAGAAGTTGTTGGACGGATACAAGTGCATTGCAGTTGAAGGAGATTACTTCAAAGGGGACTAGAGTTTCATGTGTGTACTATCAATAAAAGTGCCTATATGAAAAAAGTCTGGAAACTTATTTAATGATCCTCGTATGTGAACTGGTCCACTAATTTTCCTGGCATGCCACTTAATGTGGACATGGTTTCTTGTTTAGCACATATGAACTCTGTTAGATTCTGCCTAAACACCTCGCCAAACAAAATTGGTAAATATCTAACAGATATTTTACTCGCGGACACTAAAAAGGAAAATATATATGGTCTTACACCTACCCAGTAACTCCAAAGCTAAGTTAGAATGTGCATTTATCAGCAAGACGTGGATTAAAAGTGTTTTCAACCGTGCGGCATAATCCTCTTTTGAAGGAGTATCTTCCAATCACAATGCTGTCTCAGCAGATACCGAGAAAAATTCATTACCGGAATCATGGTATTTTACTTCTAGTTTGCTATAAGATAAGTAAGCTGGTTTATTGTATTTAAAGTCCAAATATTAAATGTCACCATGTTGACAATGCTTTTGCATCACAGGAATTTTATTTTGTGCTCTGTAATTGATTTTTCGAACACTGAGGCCAGAGCTTCAACCTCAGCAGAATATGGATCTTGGTTACCCACGTGAAGGGTGCCCGTGGTGTAATAGTTATCGTCGTAGGAAATGGACACGGCGACACGAGTTCAAATCCTGGACGAGACCGATTGCATTTCACATAGCTCTAATACCCTTGGGAAAGGTATGAATCCAATAATTCTCCCTCCAGCTATGGGTAAATAGTAGGGCAGACTCGGTTCTTCAGCCGTGGTGAGGCAAGTAGTTTAGGAGAAGGAAAACTCTGAATTAAAACCTGTAAACTCCGCTTAAAAATTGACCTTGTGTTATATCCCGCCTGAGCGGAGGGGTTAGTAAATATGTACCCACGTGAAGGGTGATGCAGTTTGGGTGTATGGTTTGGATAAGAGTCACAATAATCTTTCAATGGCTTTTATTTTTTCTTATCAATAGACACTATCCGTAAAGATGAGTCGCTGGTATTTCCTCACTGAAATATTTGATCCTTAACGTTGACCTATGAGGTTCCTACTCCTAACATCTTTTGAAGAGCGCTATTGTTCTACTGTTAAATTTGTCCGCTCTACTTCTCATCCACAATGCTGCATCACATGGTTTCCATTGTTTTCCTCTTATAATACTCTTCTCCCTCGGAAAGTGTTATCCATGCGACATGCTAAGGCTTGATATCTGAGTGATTTTGGTTGAAATATGTATTTACCAACCCCTCCGCATCAGCAGGATGTGACACGAGATCACGTTTAGCGGAATTTACCAGGTATCAATGAATTTCCTTCTCCAAGATTGATTACCATACCAAGGCTAAAGAGTAAGTCTGGCCTACTATATGCTCATAGCTGGAGGGAAAATAGATTCATTCATTTCTCAATGGTTAAAGTAAACAGCCTTATCCAGGATTTAAACTCAGATCGCCGTGTCTGTTATTTAAGTGTTGTGTTTTCTGGTTTAATCAAAGTTTTAATGCCATAAATCTCTGTTGCTACGTTTATAAGTTTTTTTTTTATAATATGAGAGTGAAGTTTTAAAGAAAAATTTTAACTTAACTTCAAATCCAGCTTTTTATTTATTTCATTTTAAGCAGGTGCATGTTCTTTCATTCCTCTTAGACAGCTTTACTCTTGTTTATTTAATTTGGACTTTTCTAAAGCTTTCTTTTTGTTTGTTTGTTTGTTTGTTTTATGGGGGTTGGTGTATATTTGGCTGCACTTTTTATACTCTCTTCTAAACGACTGAGTTGAAAACTGAATACTATAGTAAAAACTTGTGACGACAAGTAATATTCTGAATTTTAATACAGTATTCACAGAACTTGTAAAATATGTTTTCTTTAATTTTACTTATACATTTAGCTGTGAGGACATTTTAGAGGAAGGGTTACATTAAGTCATTAAAAGCATATAATAAAAACAAATAAATAAGTAAATGCTCCTAACTTGACATTGTTCCACAAGACGGTTATAATATTTGTATATATATATATATATATATATGTGTGTGTGTGTGTGTGTGTGTGTGTGTGTGTATTGATGTATTAAATGTATGCATATGTATATGTATGCCTCTGTGTGTTTTTTACACCGTATTTCCATATATTTTGATAAGATTGGACACTTTTATATTCAATCCCAGAATTATATCCAAAATTTGTACTAACACAGTTTACACAATCAGACTAATCTCCCTGACTACATTTCAACGAAAATTGACTGTTTTTTCGATGTATCTTTGAATTTTCTTCGACATGCATATAAGGGGCATACATACCATGACACACACTTAAAAATGAAAACGAAGTGCCAAAAAAAAGGAAAAGGTATTCATTGTTATTACAAATAATTAAGTTCTGTCGATGGTTTCAAGTATTTCTATTTAATCAAAATAATTTGCACATTGCTGTGTCGTTTGATAACTAATAATAATAATAATAATAATAATAATAATAAACATTTGCAAAAAATATTAGTACTTCAAGTAATCATTTAAACCAAAAGATTTGCTATTACATGGTATCATGTATTCTAATCTAATACAAATAATTTTCAAAAGAGATCTATTTGACTCAGAGAAGGGGCCATGACAGCTACTACCTCTAGTTTAGAGTCATTTTCAGGACAGACATTTATTTTTGCAATGCGAGTACTGCAGGAGAACCAGTCAGCGTATTCTAAGCTCCAGCAACAGATCACCAAGTACAATGATAAAAACAATTTATAACATTAGTATTGTAAGTAAAATATTTTGCTGAAGTAAGATTACTTATGTACGGACAGGCACCTCTGATTAGGACAAGATGTAGTTCTGAACCTATTAAAATAACAATGGTTCTTTTTTAAATTATATAAAACCCCTAATTATATATATATATATATATATATATATATATGATGGTGTCCAAGTAGTGCATCCATACAGCAGTATCGATACGACCGCTGACTGGAAGAAACTGCGTTTCATTTTATCAGTCAGGTCTGATTTCTATATGATCGATAGCCTATCGATAGCTGCCCATGCCTTGGTTAGCCGCTGGATGGCAATTACACAGGAATGTTGCGAGCAATTTTGAACAGGTCCTGGCGGCAACGCCCGACAAGGCACCAACTATACACCCACCTGCCTCCCATCACGAAAACTATCCAAGTTAGATGGACCAGACATGCAGGACACTGCTGGAGAAGCAGGGACGAGCTCATAAGTGATGTACTCCTATGGACCCCCACATATGGCCGAGCAAAAGCAGGACGACCAGCTTGAATATCCATACAGCAGCGATGTGAGGATACGGGATGTAGCCCTGAAGACCTGCCGGAGGCGATGAACGATAGGGAGAAGGGGCGAGAGAGGGTCAGGGATATCCGTGCTAGCGGCACGACATGATGATGATGATATATGATGATGATTTAAAAATGTATAAGCCTCGACCAGAAGAAAAGAACATGGTTGAATTTTTTAAAAGTATGTAAAGTTGACTCCCTTTAGTCGATGGTGACAAAGTACCATTTTTAAAATCTTTGATATGACTAAACCAAGGATTGAACCCCGGTGTTCTGGACCATTGGTGAACACTCTACCCACTAGGCCAATGCTGAATTAATTTTTCTAGTTTTATGGAAACTAAGTAAATTAAAGTCGGCGACGGTAGTCGAGGGCGACCAGAAGGCTCCCTTTTCAATAGCTACCACACCGAAGTGTAGGGGAGGACACAACTCTTTTCCCTGGATTGCTCCACTTTACCCTTGATACTTACTTTATATTGCTAAGTGTTAAGCAAGGAGGCATCAAGTTCGTTTTTAAAGTCTTTCGTATGACGCGACCTGGGATTGAACCCAACTCTCCCGGACCACTGGTGAAAACTCTGCCCACGTGACCAATGAGATGGAAACTATATTTCCAAATAATTTTCATATTCAAAATAAAAAAAATCACTTACTCTGCAGGTTTAGTTTCTTTTGTTTAATGGCATATCAGCTTTCACGGGTTACTCAATGCCAAAGCTCTCCTGGTACATCAACAGCAGTGATAATATTTAACTGATAGAAGAGTTTCGCGGCAGACGTTCATCGAATGTTTTCATCACGATTTATGTTAATAAATTTCGTTATCGTTCCCAAAACTCAAGGTATAAAATAAGACTGAAGAGTTTGAAATGCCATTAAAATCAAACAATTAATATTATGCCGCACAGAATGCTCTACCTTACACGCATATACATACATTTATGCAACGCCTATTTGCTTAAATACACATGTGTAATATAATAGCCGAGGGATTTTGGCTTATGATTTTGGGTTTAGTTAAGCTGAGAACCTTTCGGCTCAGCACATGGGTTACTTAGGGGCAACATTAACACAGGTGTTCACTCGCTTGCGCACAGAGCGTACGTATCACTCAGAGATGTCACAATAGCCCGAGACGGGAAACGGGGACTTGAGAGTGTGAATGACGTCAAGCACCGGAAGCGCGCGGAGGATTTGGGGAGATTTTAAAAAAGTCAGTTAGTTGAGATGAGACCTGCCTCGGGGGAAGACGGTTGGTTTTCGCTTGCTCGCGGAGACCTTTGTGGCGAGTGTCACACGTGTTGGGTGGGGTGGGGGTCAGATGAAAAAGCCAGAATAGAAAGATTGCGCCTCTTTCTCCTTATCTCGAAAAACCGTTAAATTAAAAGGTAATAAAAAGTTTCGTACCTGAACAAAGAAGTCGTCAAGTGTTTTTCGTATTTCGTAATTCCTATGTTCTATGTATATATGTAATGAACGTCCCATGTATATTTCGCATATTCATATATGTGGCTATGGTACACGTGTAGACATGCTTAAACTGACTCAGAAAAAGTATTATTGTTCCTAAATCATTGGTTTGGTTTGGTTTTATGATATATCAACCAATGTGGGTTATTTTATGACAAATCTGCTTCATACATATATTTTAAGTATACATGATCTGTAAGCGAATAGTTTATAGGTAACATTTATAAACGAGACAGAGCTCATTTGGTTGTATTCAGCTAAATGGTTATAGATGTGATTTGAGTTTGAGTTTGAGTTTTGTTTAACGGCATATCAACCCCTGTGGGTCATTTAATGCCAAAAAGGTTATTTCTAATTTCAGTCATTAAAATAGCGGTTCTATAGAGATGTTTGGTTTTATCTTACTGAAAAAGTTGCTTTTTTTTTAGAAAATTAAAAATGTTTTCAGGGTTTGTATTCTTTAAGATGTCCCTCAGGTTTCTTGCTTGATAGTACTTAGTGCGGATATGTTTAAGGTTGTTTCAATTTAAAAGGATATGTTTGGTTGTGAGTTGTACTTTGCATGATGGGCACACTGGGGCACCCTCCCCTTTGAACAGGTGTGAATGAGTAATGTGGGTGTGCCCAATACGCAATCTAGCAAGTATTACTTCTTCCCTTCTGAATATGTGATTTGTAAGTCAATTGATGTGATTTGTAAGTATATTGTTCGTAGGTTATTTCATTTTAAATGAGTCGGAGCAATTTGTTTGCACACTAGTATTACTATTTTTGCAAACAGTTAAATGGTTCGAAATATTTGAACCCAACAAATTCAATTTAGAATTAAAACTATTTATGTGAGAAAGCAATACTTAAAACCTGTCAAGTGATTGCAAACAAATGTTATTTGCAAACAGTTTAATGGTTCTAAATATTTGAACCTAATAAATTCAATTTAGAATTAAAACTATTTATGTGAGAAAGCAATACTTGAAACCTGTCAAGTGATTGCAAACAAATGTTATTTGCAAACAGTTTGATGGTTCTAAATATTTGAACCCAACAAATTCAATTTAGAATTAAAACTATTTATGTTAGAAAGCAATACTTGACACCCGCCAAGTGATTGCAAACAAATGTTATTTGCAAACAGTTAGATGGTTTCAAATATTTGAACCCAACAAATTCTATTTAGAATTAAAACTATTTATGTTAGAAAGCAATACTTAAAACCCGTCAAGTGATTGCAAACAAATGTTATTTGCACACAGTTGAAGAGTTTCAAGTATTATTTAAAACTAATAATTCTATTCAATATTGCTTATTCGTTATCACACAGGTAAATAGTCAAAGAGTTCTCTTTCTAATGTAACATACCAATACATGAATATGTGAAATGTACATATTCATAGCGGTACGCAGAACGTTCATAATGTCCATAACGTACATAGATAACATAGGAATCCCAAAACACAAAAAACACTTACGACTTCTTAGTTCAGGTACGAAACTTTTTATTACCTTTGTGTTAAACGGTTTTTCGACATGAGGACGGAGAGACCATCTTTCTATGCTGACTTTTCCATCTACCCCAAACCACGTGCGGCACCCACCGCTAGGCCTCGGCGAGCCCCGAGAGTCAAACGTCTTCTTCCGTGGAAGAAACTCAACTCTACTGACTTTTTTCAAATCCCCAAAATCCTGCGCACACGCTTCAGGTGCATGACGTCATTCACTTCCCGCAGTCACATTTTCTATCTGGGGTTTCTATTGTGACATCTCTTAATGACACGTCCGCTCCGTGAACACCTGCGCTCATGTTTGCACCTAACTAACCCATGCGCTAAGCGAAAAGTTCTCAGCTTAACTAAACCGAAAGGCAAGATATATAAAACGAAATCCCTCGGCCATAATATTACACTAGCAATTCGATTTAGTATATCATTTGTCAACACAGTTTAAATGTCAAACAGTTCTATCCGACCCATAGGTAGGACCCTATCAGACGCTACCACTCCTGGTCAGAGTAGACCTGGGAGCTATAGCAGTGAAGGGATACTCCATATTCAACAAACGCCCAGGCCTGAAGCCTTGCTCTCAGATGGTTTAACTTCATATCCGGGGCGCTCGTTGGGGTGGTCTTACATTTCTGAAGAGATGCAGTCAGCTTATTCTACAGCCATACCTTACTGAGCTTCCTAAATTCTTGTACCCAGAGTAAAAAAAAATTTATAGTATTAGAGACAAACAGGAAAAAATCATAATATACATATTTCTTTTTTATTTATATATATTTTTACATTAGATTCGACCACAGACATCTTGCATTGATAAGAAATACGAAAGTATTTCAACCTCAAGAATTCTTTTATTTACATCTTCATCTCCTTTTCTCAGTTAATTCCTTCCGGCCTTCCTTCCTTCCTTCTTTCTTTCTTCCATCCTTCCTTCCTTCCGTCTTTCTTTCTTTCATCCTTTCTTCCTTCATTCCTTCTTTCTTTCTTTCTTTCTTTCACCCTTTCTTCTTTCATTCCTTCTTTCTTTCTTTCTTTCACCCTTTCTTCTTTCATTCCTTCTTTCTTTCTTTCTTTCTTTCTTTATTCCTTCCTTCCTTCTGTCTTTCTTTCTTCCATCCTTCCTTCCTTCCGTCTTTCTTTCTTTCTTTCATCCTTCCTTCCTTCCTTCTGTCTTTCTTTCTTTCTTTCATCCTTTCTTCCTTCATTCCTTCCTTCTTTCTTTCTTTCACCCTTTCTTCTTTCATTCCTTCTTTCTTTCTTTCTTTCTTTCTTCCATCCTTCCTTCATTCCTTCCTTCCTTTTGTCTTTCTTTCTTTCTTTCTTTATTCCTTCCTTCCTTCCTTCCTTCTGTCTTTCTTTCTTTCATCCTTCCTTCCTTCTGTCTTTCTTTCTTTCTTTCATCCTTTCTTCCTTCATTCCTTCCTTCTTTCTTTCTTTCTTTCACCCTTTCTTCTTTCATTCCTTCTTTCTTTCTTTCTTTATTCCATCCTTCTTTCATTCCTTCCTTCCTTTTGTCTTTCTTTCTTTCTTTCTTCCTTCTTTCTTTCTTTATTCCTTCCTTCCTTCCTTCTGTCTTTCTTTCTTCCTTCTTCATTCATTCCTTCCTTCCTTCTTTCATCCTTTCTTCCCTCATTCCTTCTTTCTTTCTTTCTTTCTTTCTTTCTTTCTTCCTTCATTCCTTCCTTTCTTCTGTCTTTCTTTCTTTCTTTCTTTCATTCCTTCCTTTCTTCCTTCCTTTTTTCTTCATTCCCTCTTTCCTTCCTTCCTTCCTTCTTTCTTTCATCCTTCCTTCCTTCCTTCTTTCTTTCATCCTTTCTTCCTTCTCTCCTTCCATCCTTCCTTCCTTCCGTCTTTCTTTCTTTCTTTCATCCTTTCTTCCTTCATTCCTTTCTAACTTCATTCTTTCTTTCTTTCTTTCTTTCTTCATTCCTCCCTAACTTCCTTCTTTCATTCATTCATTTTACTTTTTTACCTTCGTCTCATTTAATTATTTTTGAAATTGATATTTTCTATTTCTTTTTTTTTTTTTCATTTTTCCTTTTCTAATTTAAGCAGACTCCTTTACATAAACACAGTCGTGATGATGTTTTCTCGTTTTCCAATATCCGGCAAACGCCTGAACGGAAATTGAGATCGATTGATTGTTTTCCGAGTAATAGATCCCGGGAGCCCCGGGGATAATTTGACAAGCACTTGTGCCGATTGAAGGTGGGGAGACCCTCGGGATCATTTATTTAGCGCCAATGGCGGAAAATGACTTTTAAAAAATACTCAATGGACGATGTGACAATTGTATGCGAACGAAAGTAGATTAAGTCTAGAAAAGAGGATAAAATCAAAGAAGAAAAGAAGGAGATAGCAAAAAAGGACAATGAAAGGGATAGAAGAAAAGAAAAAAATGAAGGAAGGGAGGAAGGAGGAAAGGAAAGAAAGAAGGTAAAGAACAATTAAAGTATAAGCAGAAAAGAAAAAATGAAGGAAGGGAGGGAGAAGGAAAGGAAAGGAAAGAAAAAAAGAAAAGAACAATTAAAGTATAAGCAGAAAAGAAAAAATGAAGAAAAGGAGAAAGGAGGAAAGGAAAGAAAGAAAGAAGGAAAAGAACAATTAAGGTATAAGCAGAAAAGAAAAAAAAATGAAGGAAGGAGGAACGGAAAGAAAGAAGGAAAAGGATAATTAAAGTATAAGCAGAAAAGAAAAAATGAAGGAAGAAGAAAAAAATTTATAAAAGATGAACGGTAGGAAACAATAAAGGAAAGAGGAAATGAAAAATATATGAAGATGTTCAGAAGGAAGGAAAGAATGAAACTAGAAATGACATAATAAAAAAGAAGACTGAAAAAAGGATATAGCGATTATAGAAAAGAAAGAAGAAAGGAAAGAAGAAAGAGAATAATGAAGGAAGGAATAAAAGAAAGGAAACACAGTAGGAATGAAGATTGAAATGACAATAGAAATGATAATAGAACGGAAATAAGCCATAAGGATGCGAAAGAATAAAGGAGAATGTAAAAGAACGTACGAGTAAAGGAAATTCTAAAGGATGCAATGAAAAAAAAGATTACCAAACCAAGGGCCATTGAAATGATTAGAGATAAAGGAAAGACAGAAGGAAAAAACAAAGGGTGAAGGGGATGGAGGAAAAGGAAGAAAATATTTGAGGAAAGACAGAGGACAAGAATGAAAAATGGAAGGAAAGAATGATAGCAAGAATGATTGAATAATACAAAGAAAGAAATTAAAAGAAATATAATAAAGGCAAAGGGAATAATATTGAAAGAAGAAAAACCGTAAAAGAAAGAAAGAAAGAAAGAAAGAGGAAGAAATAAAGTTCGAAATCAAAAGAAAGAAAGAAAAAAAAGAAAGAAAGAAAGAAAGTACGAAATCAAAAGAAAGAAAGAAAGAAATAAAGAAAGAAAGAAAGAAAGAAAGAGGAAGAAAGAAAGTTCTAAATCGAAAGAAAGAAAGAAAAAAGAAAGAGGAAGAAAGAAAGTACGAAATCAAAAGAAAGAAAGAAAGAAATAAAGAAAGAGGAAGAAAGAAAGAAAGAAAGTACGAAATCAAAAGAAAGAAAGAAAGAAAGAAAGAAAGAAAGAAAGAAAAAATGAAGTACGAAATCAAAAGAAAGAAAGAAAGAAAGAAAGAAAGAAAGAAAGAAAGAGGAAAAAATAAAGTACGAAATCAAAAGAAAGAAAGAAACAAAGAAGAAAGAGGAAGAAAGAAAGAAAGTACGAAATCAAAAGAAAGAAAAAAAGAAAGAATGAAATCAAAAGAAAGAAAGTACGAAATCAAAAGAAAGAAAGAAAGAAAGAAAGAAAGAAAGAAAGAGGAAAAACTAAAGTACGAAATCAAAAGAAAGAAAGAAACAAAGAAGAAAGAGGAAGAAAGAAAGAAAGTACGAAATCAAAAGAAAGAAAGAAAGAAAGAGGAAGAAAGAAAGAAAGTACGAAATCAAAAGAAAAAAGAAAGAGGAAGAAAGAAAGTACGAAATCAAAAGAAAGAAAGAAAGAAAGAAAGAGGAAGAAAGAAAGAAAGAAAGTACGAAATTAAAAGAAAGAAAGAAAGAAAGAAAGAGGAAAAACTAAAGTACGAAATCAAAAGAAAGAAAGAAACAAAGAAGAAAGAGGAAGAAAGAAAGAAAGTACGAAATCAAAAGAAAGAAAGAAAGAAAGAAAATACGAAATTAAAAGAAAGAACAAAAGAAAGAACAGGAAAGGGAATCTGAGCGACAATACGACCTTAGATGTTTGGAAAATCAGAAAAAGTAACAGAAATAAAAAACAACTGGGAAAAAATGAAATAAAACAAAATTAAAGAAGTCGTCTTAATAATCTTTCTTTTAGTTCGATGTTCGAGTGACAGCTATAATTCTGAAAGCAGATTTTCTAGGTACACTTATATCTTTCTATTTGATCGAATGACGCATATCGTGCGTCTTCTTAGCTTGCTTCATTAGTGTAAGTAATCAGACAAAAAAAAAAAGAGACAGAGAGAATAAATAGGAATTAAAATGACAGTTGAATATCAGAGAGATGAGAAGGAAAGAGGGTGGAACAAAGAAGAAAAATAAAAACACAGAGAAAAGAAAAAAGAGGTAAAGAATGAATGCGACAAAGAAAAAAGGAATAAAAAGAAATTGAAGGTGGACAAAGATGAAGAAAAGAGGATAAATAGAAAAAAAAAAAAACACGAAAAGAAAAAAAAGTTTAACAAAGAAAAAAATAGATGAAAGCAGAAAGAGGAAGATATAAAAAAGATTGACCATTAAGATTTACTGAAAGAAAGAAAGAAAGAAAGAAAGAAAGAAAGAAAGAAAGAAATACACAGAGAAAAAAGGAGGTGATATAAGTTTTCATTTAAGAAATAAAGCAAAAAAAAACGCAAGCTAAAAAAATTAAGATTGAAATTTGAAAGTTATCGAAAAGAAAGAAAGAAAGAAAGAAAGAAAACCAAAGAAAGAAGAAAGAAAACCAAAGAAAGAAAGAAAGAAAACGAAAGAAAGAAAGAAAGAAAGAAAGGGGGAATAAGAAATAAATTCAAAGAAACAAAGAAAGAATGAATGAAAGAATGAAAGAAGATGAAATAAAAAAGAATCTAAAATAAAATCTAAGGACTCTTGGAAAAAGAACAAAAGGACAAAAAATCAAATATATTAAAAAAACAAATAAAGAGATAAAGAAGAAAAAAGGCGAAAACAGATGAGGAAAATCAATTCCGCATCTGCCACAAAACGAGGCAGAAAGAGGTTAACTCCCTTTGCGACCGTTCGATATGGCTGAAGTCACAAGGCAAAGGGTCTACAGAATCTTGTTTCGAATATCCTAGCTTCCGATTCTTTCGATCAGGTTTTAAAAATAATGAAAAAGAATAAAGATTAAAGAATATATAAAATAAAAATAAAATAAAACACGCTAATTATGGTTGAAGAACGCAATCGATTCGATTTCATTGGAGCAAGCTGATATCAAAGACATCCAATCAAAGTGACCCCATATACAGGACAATCTTCAATGGCTACGAATAGAATTAAAGAAAAAGTGGGAAAAAATGAATTAAATAAAATAAAAACTTTATAGAATTAAAAAAAAATCTATAAAATAGCATTTAAATTTGGAGGAGAATCTGGGTAATTAGGTGATCTGGTCCGGAAACAAAGGGGGAAAAAGAAAACGCTTGAAACAAATAAACAAAAAAGTTTTTGCAGATATTTTACAATAATAGCACTTAACAATGATTAAAGTGGTTTTGGCTGTTGAAAATAGAAGTTCAGACTCTGATGATGGCACGAATGTCTGTCATTTTAATGATGATGGTATGATCATTTCGGGGAGCGATCTTTAATTTAGTCACACTAAAAAGGCAATTGTTAATTTTGTACTAAGTGGTCCCAGGCTGAGTATCATAGGTATTTTCGTAGATTTTTAATTTAAAAAAAAAATGCAGTTGCACGCATACACACTCATTCCAACACACACACACACACACACACACACACACACACACACACACACACACACACATGGGCGACTCGAGTAGCGAAATGGTTTGCAAGCTAGACTTGCAAAACTACACTAGTGAGTTCGAGTCTCATTTGATGCCCCATTCATATGGCCTTGTGCCACATCTAAGCAAAAAGCTTAGTAAATTACCACACACACACACACATGACCTAAACTTAGATAGAACCAAAAATATTTATTTAAAATATGAGAGAGAGAGGGAGAGAGAGAGAGAGAGAAGTTAAATGGGAGGACGTGCCGTGACGATCCAAACGATAGCATTGTTAATCAGTCAGAATACTGAGAGGAGTCCTGGGTACTTGAGGAGACATACTGTCCCTGCCACTCAAGTGAAAGACCATCAGCTGACGCTGGTGTGAAGAAGAAGAAGAAGAAGAAGAAGAAGAAGAAGAAGAAGAAGAAGAAGAAGAAGAAGAAGAAGAAGAAGACTTTGACCATGCCAGAGTACAGAAAAAAGTATAGAACTTGAGGATCAATGTTTAATCAGTTTTGCTTGGTACGCTCGGAACGGTCCAAAAACGCCTGGAGAAGGGACTGGAACAACTGGAATTCAGTGGAAGAATGGAAATCAGCCATTATACAACATTTGCTGAAATTGCGTAGAATTGTGAGAAAAGTCCTCTCGATCGGACTTCAGTAAAATACCACAAATTAACGCTGGTGAGATAAACTAACGAGCAGTGAAATAATATTGAATATGCATTATATATATATATATATATATATATATATATATATATATATATATATGTGTGTGTGTGTGTGTGTGTGTGTGTGTGTGTGTGTGTGTGTGTGTGTGTGTTTCAAATTGTGGTTAGATATTTGCATATTCAATTTAACGAGTTTTTTTCATCGTATGCTACCAAAACTGAGGTTTAAACTGAATTACAGAACTCTAGAGACTGGCCCATAAACTCTTGTTGCTAGATTCAAAATGTTCCGAAATTTAAGATTTGTCGGATTACCGAGCATCCAATTAGACAGACAACTCAGAATTTCGTCATATTTCTTTTTTTCTTTTCGTCATTGCATCTACAATTTTATTTGAATTTATCTGATAATTCATCTCTTTATGCTTCCCTATGTTTGTGTCTTTGTGTGATTATTATTGCTTTTTAGTGTACAAAATTATAAAATTATAAATAAAAAAAATTTAATACCACCAATAACGATTAATCAAAAAAATCCCTAATAAATATTTTCATCTATTTTTTTTTACTTATTTCTTTATTTTTGTTATCGCTTTCTTTTTTCTTTCTTTTCGTTTGTTGACGCAATCCAGCTTTTTATTACGACCTTTTGATTCTTATATATTGCCAGTTTGATTGGATGTAAATGTTTTCTTTCATTCATTTTTTTTTCTTCAAATATCCTTAACAATTCAAACATTTTATTTCTATCTATTAGATCCAGTGATTAATATGCCGAAACCTCATGAAAAGCCAATTTACAAATAAATGTCTTAAATCAATTTAAATATTTGTGAATCGTTATTAAAAGACAATTCATCTGCTGGTGAAGACAATGCCATTTTCTAAAATTTTACATGATTCTTTATCTCCAAATTCCAGGGATTGCTTAAGGGCGCTTCGCATAGTTTAATGGTGAGAGGAATGGGATAGTCACCCATTGTTAGTGAGTTCGAATCTCAACGAATGGACTCTGCTATTCTTACCAAATGGGAAATATTATTGTTTCTTGAAAACAAAATGTGAAACAGTAATAAAGCATGCTGTTGGGTATCACCTACCCTTTCAGCATAATGAGCTGTTCCATCTGCCATTGTGGCAGTAGCGGAGATTAGTCTGAGAATAGGCCTCCTCACCATTTTCTGGATTTTTTTTACGTTATTCTACGGAAAAGTAAGTAATTATTATTGTTGAAACCTGTGGTTATTGTATTATTATTGTTACAGCTACGTGACCCCCCTCAAACAAATTGTTATTGTTACTTGTTTGAGAGGAGGGTCAAACCTCGATTTTACTGTTTTACTTTAAAAAAAAAAAAAAAAAAAAAAACGACCGTCATATTTTCACCCAACGATTCATTGTATTTCTTGTAGTCCATTCGAAATTCAAACACCATTCCCCCTAGTTGCCCTTTTAAAACGCAACTATGGGGGAACCATCTCGGATTCCTTCAACTCCCTTACCGACAACTCAAGACATTTTTATTGACATTGAACCCTCCCCGAAGCCGGAAGACTTATCGTCGTCTTCAGCCATTCCACCTGGACAAATAACACCGACAAATTCAGTCTCCTGGTCTTCGCAAATACAAAAGCAAAAAAAGAAACCAGAAGACTACGAAAATGATAGAAAAAATAAGTACGCAAAGTACTTTAAAGAAAGCGAAATCCTGCCCATACCTGAATTTGTTCAGGCAGTCAAACCAAAAACAATATCTTTTGTAATAACTGACATTAAGACCAGGAGACTTGCAAACGTAAATAAAGACAAATTTGAAGAGACTTTAAAGAGTGTAGGCATCCCAGGGAAATATATATGCAGAAGAAGTTTTGCAACCTGGGATGTCTTGTTACCAACAGAAGAGCTAGCTAAAAAGCTAGCAACAAACAACATTAACACGAAGTACTTCCGACTTCAACCGGAATATCTAGGAAAAAGACATATAAAAGTCACCGTTTGCAATGCTTCCATGGAGCTTAACGGAGATGTTCTCGCCGCCTATCTGAGTACACATGGCGGCGTAGAAGAATACAAACTAATTACGTCAGCACATGGAACCGCTTTCGGTGACTATGTCTTTACTATGATCCTAGATAGGGGAGGGTTCCACTCAATCCCTCATACTATCACATACAGAGACACAACGATGATGGTGGTCGTTGAGGGCAGGAAACATCTTTGTTGGAACTGTAAAAAGCTGGGACATTTCTCGAGGTCCTGCCCTCAAAAGACTACCATCACTGGACCCAAATCAACCAGCACAACATCGGATACTATAAATACCACGACAATGACAACAAAGACTACAACAACAGCTGCAGCATCGACAAACTCAAACCCGGAAACAGGGGTCCAACCCGAAAAGGAAGAAGGGTGGACCCTAGTAAAAGGGAATAAAAAGAAATCTCCCAAAAAAGCAGCAACTACTATTACTACTACTACAATAGCAGCAACACCAGCGACAATACAGACACCAAATAAAAAGAAAACCCAAAATCTTCAACAAGAAGAGATGGAAACAACACTTAATTTAAAAAGAAGGAGAGACAGCGGGGACACGGAGAAAGAGGGGGAGAAAAAACAACAGAAAACAAACTCCCCCAAACCAGAAAAAGAAAAACCTCAGCCTCTCCAACCCCAGCAACCAGCACCCCAAAGACCAGCAAGAAAAACACAGCCCAAGCGACCGGAACCAGAAAAAAAAACACTCCCTCCACCTCAACAACCAGCCCAAATTATCCTTCCCCCACAACATACTCCTGAAAACCCTACTAACCCCCCACTATCTCCAACACCACCTACGTTATCACCCATTTCAACCCCAAAACTACTATCCCAGTCCCATTCGGCGACAAGAGACCCACAGCCGTCGCCATCAACATCTGGCACTGTGCGACGATCCAGGTCGGCCTCCAGAGATATCCAGCAAGCATTAAACTCTTTTTATTTTTGCCAGGACATCCTGGAGTCGCCATCATGGGATCGGCAAATTAAAAGTTTACTTAAACCTTTAAGAGACCTCAAAAAAATCAATCAAAAAGACATAACTAATCCATATCTTTTTGAGGGTGCACCTTTGTCCGTCCGGCTGGCGGTCGAACTAAGGAGCTCTGGCAATTTATTAAGGAAGCCAGTCGAGCGGACATGAGGCTGGCGGAAATGGGGCACGACTCATTAAATGATATATCTTCCAAATGTATGGGCAGGGTCCCGATTTATGTTCATCCCACATTCTATAGGTCCCTATAAATTGCAGTTTTCTTATGATGTCGGTGGAATTTCCAGGAGCGGCAGAGTTACTCCTGAAATTTGTACCGGTTCCCCGCGTCAGGCCGTCGGCATCCTCACCACGAAGGATTTCCGGCCCGTAGTCGACACAGAGTAAGGTAAGTCGGATTGATGGCTTTAAACATTGCCAGTTTGAATGTGAGGGGACTGAGGGATTCAAGCAAGTGTACGCGCTTGCTTGCTGAACTCAAGAACCTCGGAGTAGATGTTGCTACAGTGCAGGAGACTCACTGCACTTGCGGTGCCGAACGTCGGGTGCTGGAAAGCGATTTTAACGTTTTCTCAGCATACGGCAGCCGCACCAGCGCTGGGGTCTCTTTGCTAGTTGGACGCAGCCTTGATGCTGATGTTGACGTTGTTTTTGCAGGTGACGGGGGCCGGTTGGTTGTGGCCGATGTTGCCGTGAAAAGTTTCAAGTTTCGTCTGGTTGTGGTTTATGCGTCCAATATCGCTGCGGAGAGGGTTTCCTTTTTTCGTCGGTTGGCGCAGTTCCTGGACGATACGAAGCGGCTAGTCTTAATTAATGATTGGAATGCGATCCTTGATCCCAAGATAGATAAGGTCGGGCGGGGAGCTAACAGACTGGGAAGGTGTGAAAGCAGCCTTGTCGGCTTCGTGACTCGTCATTGTCTCGTCGACAGGTTTCGTCTGGATCACCCAGGGCGGGAAATGTGGACGTGGCTAGATAGATCGCCCTCTGCCAAAGTAGGTTCCTACTAGGACAGAGTGTTAGTGAGAAGAGCTGACATTGATTTTGTTAGTTGTCCCACGTTCCACTTGATAGCGTGGACTGACCATAAACTCATTAAAGTCAGTCTGCGGTTAGCAAATAGGCCTAGTCTAGCCGGCTACTGGAAGTTCAATACCTCCTTACTGGAGATACGGGACTTCCGGGATCGGCTAGAATCCCTAATTCAGCGGGCGTTAGTGAGGGCGGTTACCGGGAATAGGTGGTGGGTTTCTCTTAAGCATAGGACTAGAGATTTCGCCACCAAATACGGTTGACAGCTCAACTTAGATAGGACCGCGGAGGCGAAATCTATAGATGATAGACTCTCCCGGGCGGTGGCTGGGGGGGACTCCCTAGGTGTAGAGCTAGCTAGGAAGGACCTTGAGCGTGAGAGTAGCGAGCGCTACAAGGGATCAGTAGTTAGATCTAGGCTAAAAAGAGTTCTCAACGAAGCTGTGAAATCGAACGCGACTGCGCGTGAAGAAGAAGTGCAAAGGTTCCCCGATCGGTACATCGCATCTGTCAAGACCCCGGACGGGCGTCTGCTGCGATCGGGTCGTGAGATACGTGATGCCTTTCGGGCGCACTTTCGGGGTCGCTTTGCCCGCTGCACTGATCTCCCGCTCCGGGAGTTTCGTAGCTATCTCGCCGACTTCCCCCGCCTTGGTGCGGCTGAAGCGGCTAGCTGCGAGGGTGTGGTTACTGAATGCGAAGTCCGTGACGCGTTGAAGCAGGTCGGCCTCAACAAGTCGCCGGGACTAGATGGTTTGCCCTACGAAGTGTACTTGAGGATGTCGCACATGTTTGTACCTATTCTGACGGATATGTTCAACCATTGGTTCGCCCAGTGAGCCATCCCTGGTAGCGTTACTAAGGGCGTGATCACATTGCTGAAGAAAGGTGGCAGGCATGTTTGGGAGGGTTTAGATGATTACAGGCCCATAACTCTGCTTAACACAGAGTTAAAGATTTTGGCCCGAGTCTTAGCGAATCGCTTACAGCTTGTCATTAGCGATCTGATCGGCCCAGAGCAGTCCTTTGCTGTGAAGGGAAGATCGATCCAGGACAACCTGCACTTGATTCGTGAGGTCCTAGAGGGGATAAAAGACGACACCGAATCCGATGTGCCTTAGGCAGAGGAAGTACAGCCAATCGGTAAAGGATCAAGGGGAAGACGTACGCGGCGCACGCCTCCGCCCTGCCCTTTAAGGACAACCTCCTTGAAAGCCAGATTCCCACCTGAGCATTCACCATAGCATGTACCTCCGACCAATTTCGCTCCAGTTGGAGGTCGGGCCCAAACCACAACCCGAGGATGCAGATGGGTCCGTCACTCCAGCGGAAGGGCCCTGGAAGAGTATTGCTACCCCTCCAAGCACTGAGCCGCAAACCTTCGCTTTTGTCAAAATTGACCTTGGCCCCTGCAATCCGCTCATACTCGACAACCGCCTCTTTCACAGACTCTATATCCTGGCGGCGGGATACAAACACTGTGACGTCATCAGCGAACGCGGAAACCCTGGCCGCAAGGCGGCCAACGAATGGGATACCGCGCAGTGCCGGACTTGTCCCCTCATCCCTAAGCCTACGGTCTGCTCGTGGCCGATCAGATCGCAAATGACAAGCTGTAAACGATTCGCTAAGACCCGGGCCAAAATCTTTAACTCTGTGTTAAGCAGAGTTATGGGCCTGTATTCGTCTAAACCCTCCCAAACTTGTCTGCCACCTTTTTTCAGCAATGTGATCACGCCCTTGGTAACGCTACCAGGGATGGCTCCCTGGGCGAACCAATGGTTGAACATATCCGTCAGAATAGGTACAAACATGTGCGACATCCTCAAGTACACTTCGTAGGGCAAACCATCTAGTCCCGGCGACTTGTTGAGGCCGACCTGCTTCAACGCGTCACGGAATTCAAATTCAGTAACCACATCCTCGCAGCTAGCCGCTTCAGCCGCACCAAGGCGGGGGAAGTCGGCGAGATAGCTATGAAACTCCCGGAGCGGGAGATCAGTGCAGCGGGCAAAGCGATCCCGAAAGTGCGCCCGAAAGGCGTCACGTATCTCACGACCCGATCGCAGCAGACGCCCGTCCGGGGTCTTGACAGATGCGATGTACCGATCAGGGAACCTTCGCACTTCTTCTTCACGCGCAGTCGCGTTCGATTTCACAGCTTCGTTGAGAACTCTTTTTAGCCTAGATCTAACTACTGATCCCTTGTAGCGCTCGCTACTCTCACGCTCAAGGTCCCTCCTAGCTAGCTCTACACCTGGGGAGTCCCCCCCAGTCACCGCCTGGGAGAGTCTATCATCTATAGATTTCGCCTCCACAGTCCTCTCTAAGTTGAGCTGTCGACCGTATTTGGTGGCGAAATCTCTAATCCTATGCTTAAGAGAAACCCACCACCTATTCCCGGTAACTGCCCCCACTAAAGCCCGCTGATTTAGGGATTCTAGCCGATCCCGGAAGTCCCGTATTTCCAGTAAGGAGGTATTGAACTTCCAGTAGCCGGCTAGACTAGGCCTATTTGCTAACCGCAGACTGACTCTAATGCGTTTATGGTCAGTCCACGCTATCAAGTGGAACGTGGGACAACTAACAAAATCAATGTCAGCTCTTCTCACTAACACTCTGTCCAAGTAGGAACGTACTTTGGCAGAGGGCGATCTATCTAGCCACGTCCACATCTCCCGCCCTGGGTGATCCAGACGAAACCTGTCGACGAGACAATGACGAGTCATGAAGCCGACAGGGCTGCTTTCACACCTTCCCAATATGTTTGCTCCCCGCCCGACCTTATCTATCTTGGGATTAAGGATCGCATTCCAATCACCCATTAAGACAAGCCGCTTCGTATCGTCCAGGAACGGCGCCAACCGACGAAAAAAGGAAACCCTCTCCGCAGCGATATTGGACGCATAAACCACAACCAGACGAAACTTGAAACTTTTCACGGCAACATCGGCCACAATTAACCGTCCCCGTCACCTGCAAGAACAACGTCAACATCAGCATCAAGGCTGCGTCCAACTAGCAAAGAGACCTTAGCGCTGGTGCGGCTGCCGTATGCTGAGAAAACGTTAAAATCGCTTTCCAGCACCCGACGGTCGGCACCGCAAGTGCAGTGAGTCTCCTGCACTGCAGCAACATCTACTCCGAGGTTCTTGAGTTCAGCAAGCAAGCGCGTACACTTGCTTGAATCCCTCAGTCCCCTCACATTCAAACTGGCAATGTTTAAAGCCATCAATCCAACTTACCTTACTCAGTGTCGACTACGGGCCGGAAATCCTTCGTGGTGAGGATGCCGACGGCTTGACGCAGGGAACTGGTGCCGAGCTCAGTGTTAACTCGGTCGTCCTTGGTAATTCCCCCGACGTCTATGGGGTACCTCAGCTTTAGGGACCTATAAAATGATGGGTGAACTAAAATCGGGACCCAGCCCGAACAAAAAGGAAGCACTTTTTTGAGGGAGGAATGCTCCAATTCCGCCAGCCTTAAATCTGCAGAGCTGGCTTCCTGAATGAAGCGCCACAGCTCCCTTGAACGGGTACCAGCTGCGCGAACAAAGGTACTATTTACCAACCCCTCCGCTCGGGCAGGATATGACACAAGGTCAATTTTTAAGCGGAGTTTAACAGGTTTGAATTCAGAGTTTTCCTTCTCCTAGACTAGTTGCCTCACCAAGGCTGAAGAACCTAGTCCGTCCTACTATTTACCCATAGCTGGGGGGAGAATAAGAGGGTTCATACCTTTCCCAAGGGTATTTGCCCGAAAGTGAACGTAATAGCGCGACTGGAGTACGAACTCGCGTACTACGATTCCGCAGTTCATCGCTTTAACCATTACACCACGAGGACACCTTAGCTGCACCCCTAAACAAGCATGGGTTTGATATGGATTTTTCATTTATGGATTTGAATGAAAATAATGGTTTCAGAATTGTCTTTAATTGATGATCTGTGATTTTAGATGGGTCTGGTTCTGAACAAAGGGTGATTTCAATTAATGGTTTTCGAACTTCATTTGTTGCTGAATGAGTTCTTGTATGTGTGGGTGATGGTGATGTTGATTGTCCAATTCTGTTTACTGATCTGGATCGGGAGAACATTTTGGGAGTGGTGATTGGAGAGAGAGAGAAGGAAGAATTGGTAGGAGGGGGGTTCTTTTTGTATATGTTGAGCTGGGGAGTGGAGGATTTGCGCTGGGCGTTGTGGGTTATTCTGTGTGATTGGTGATGGTCCTTGGATTTTTTTCTGTGGGTTTCTGGGGTTGAGTGGGCATGGGTTGTTGTGGTTTTTGTTTTTCTATTTGTGGTTGTTGTTTCTTTGGTTTTGGTGTACACTGTTTTTTCTCCCCATCCTTGTCTGAATCCCCACTGTCTCTTCTCCTTTTTAAATTATAAGATGTTTCCATCTCTTCTGGTTGGTTTTTGTTTTTCTTTTTTATTGGTGTCTCTGTTGTTGCTGGTGCTGCTGCTGATATTTTAGTAGTAATAGTAGTTATAGTTTCTGTTGTTTTTGTTGGGGATGTTTGTTTTTTTGGCCCCCTTTTACTAGGGTCCACCCTTCTTTATCGGGTTGGACCCCTGTTTCCGTGTTTGCGTTGATGTTTTTCTTGGCTGCTGTAGTAGTAGTCGTTGTTGTTTTCGTAGTGGTATTCATTGTATCGTTGGCGGTGGTAGTCGTTTTGTTTGTGGCGATGGTGGCTTTCTGAGGGCAGGACCGCGAGAAGTGTCCTAATTGCTTGCAATACCAGCAAAGCGGTTTCCTGCCCTCTACGATGACTGCCATTGTTGTGTCTCTGTACGATATGATGTGAGGTATTGTGTTGAACCCTCCCCTATCTAGTATCATGGTGAATAAAAAATCACCGTATGCCGTGCCATGCGCTGATTTGATTAGCATATAGTCCTCTACGCCGCCGTATGAACTTAGATAGGCGGCGATGACGTCTCCATTAAGTTGCATCGACACGTTACATACGGTGACATTTATTCTTCTTTTTCCTCTATATTCTGGCTGAAGCCGGAAGTACTTCGTGGTTATATTATGTGTGGCCAGTTTCTTAGCGATTTCTTCGGATGGGTGCAGGACATCCCAGGTAGCAAAACTCCTTCGGTAAAAATACTTACCTGGGATGCCTGCAGTTTGGAGCAATTCCTCAAATGATTCCTTTTTGAGGCCAGCCAGTCTCCTGGTCCTTAAATCTGTCACTACGAACGACAGAGTCTTAGGCTTTACAGCCTCTACCAATTCAGGTATGGGTAAAATTTCGTTCTCTTTGAAATATTTTGCGTATTTCCTGACTCTGTCGTTCTCGTAGTCTTCTGGTGTTTTCTTCTTTTTTTGTAATTGCAACGACCAGGAGACTGGCGTTGCCGATGGTTTTTGCGCTGGTTGTATGGCCGATGAAGATAATGATAAGTCTTCCGGCTTCGGGGAGGGTTCCGTGTTAATAAATATGTCCTGTGATAAATTCATCTCGTTTGGAATCCGAGATGTTTCCCCCATAGTTGCGTTTTAAAAGGACAACTAGGGGGAATGGTGTTTAAAATGCAAATGGACTTCAACTAGTGAAATGAACGTTGGATGAAAAAATGGCGGTCGTTTTGTTTTGTTTTAGTAAAACAATGAAGTCGAGTCGAGGTTTGACCCTCCTCACTCACAAACAACAATAACAATTGTTTGAGGGGGGTCGCGAAGTTATAACAATAATAACAAAATAACAATAGATTTTAACAATAATGAACACTTACTTTTTCAAGAAGAACAAACGTAAATAATCCAAAAGGACGTGCGGGCTTATTGCCAGACTAATCTCCACTGCTGCCACAATGGCAAATGGAACAGCTCATTATGCTGAAAAGGTAGGTGATACCCAACACATACGTAAATGAATAAAAACAAATTATAATTCAGTTTGTTTTATATCATAAAAATCATTAAAACAGCCCAAGTTCACTGGGTTTTTTAAAAATTAGCTTAGGTACGTGGATAGAAAGTCAAGACTTGATTCCTACCTGGTTAAAGTCTGCTTTAAGACAGGAGTTAATTAAAATTACACTGAATTGTCACAATCAATTGTAAAAATAAAATCCACACAACAGAATAGAAATTTAATTGTCATTTCATGATGGTTTGGTATCTTTGTTTAAATGGCATATAAACCTTTGTGGGTTATTTAATACCAAAGCCAACCTAAGAGAAAAACTGAAGTGGGATACTATTCAAACAGCTTGGGGTATAGGATGGTTTCCTACCTTTCCTAAACGTTTAATCTAAAAGTGAACGTGATAGCGCGACTGGAGTTCGAACTCGCTTGTAGTCCTATGCTAGTCACGGAGCCCAATGTGGCGTGAATACTAGTCACGGTACTTGTTCTGGCTATTGTGTTCGTGACTACCACATTAGCTTCCGACTGTTTGCTTTGTCAAATCCTTCCATTCCCACATTGTGCTTGAAAGATCCACAGAAAGGGGTTAACCCAATTCAGCCTGTTCTTCTGACGGTCAGGTAATATGAGTGGCCAGATTGTCTAGCAACTTAAAGAATAGAGAAAACCCGTCGTTGAACCACAACAAAAATCGTTTTTATTGAAACTCGTTTGTGAGACAATACATAACAAACAAACGAGGTTTGCTTTCCTGGCAAACAGAAAAAGAAAGAATATCGAGTGAGGAAGAGTGATGATGAGGTGCGGTTAGAGTGATACTTACGTCTCTAAAATTTGGGACTTTGAAATTTTGTAACGTCTGAAGTTTTTTCGGGATACTTCGAGTCTAGAAGGGAATAGATGATTCTTTGGCAATCTTGAGTTTCTTCTTGGTCCCTTTTTCTTATCCTCTCTGAGGATTCGTTTAATTATCCCATTTTTTATGGATCAATATCTGGACTAAAAATGGTTTCTGAGTGGTTGTCCAATAAGAGACAATTAGGAGTCATATTCCCATTAGTCAGTCAATCCTAGTTCAGGATTATATCTTACAGGTATAGGGAAAACCATTTTTAGATGCTTTGACCAATGGGAGAAGGTTTAGAGCAATGGGGCTGAACAAAAAAAATTCTCAGTCTCACCTGACTGGATGAGGCATACCCAACTCACCTTTATTTAGGATGGAGCAAAATCAAATCTCCCTTTTGACACTGACCTTCAAGATAAGGACTAGTAAAATATATTTTACGAAATGACCTGTTTCATCATTGTGATTGAAGTTTCAGTTGACAACCAAAAAACTAAATTTGCTAACCTTTAAAATCAAAAACAATTGTCTCGCACTTAACTGACCTTTAAAATCGAAAACGATTGTGTCACACTTTACTGACCTTTAGGAACGATCAACCAGCTTTTTAGGCATATACGCCTTAACCAAAAAGATACTTATTTTAAGGATCCTTTTTGTTTTATATATATATATATATATATATATTAATTAGAATATGTTTCATAAATTCTAATTTTTACATATTAATTAAGTACTCAACCGCACATCGTGTCACAAGCTTACCACGCAGTCCATCAAGTTAGTTACCGCTCAATTATCATTGACTTCACGCTGTTTTATAGGATCCCCTTGACTCTCTCTCTCTCTCTCTCTCTCTCTCTCTCTTTCTCTCTCTCTCTCTCTCTCTCTCTCTTTGTCTTTACTATCCATTACTTATAACTATCGCTTTTGAAAGTCCTCTTGCTGGTATCTAGTCTCCGTACAGAGTTTACAAATGTAACTTTTGCAAGTTAACCTACACTAGTGAATCCATGAGAAGGGGTTCAAAGGGAAATGTCGCTTATGAATTCGTCCTTACCTCTCCGTTAGTGTCTAGCGTTTCTTGCATGTCAAGGATGATTTGTAAGATAAGAGGTAAGTGGCTATACAGTTGCTGTTTTAAAGGCTGCCGATTTCAGTATTGTTTTTCAAAAGAGAATATATCATTCTTGTGTAATTCCCATGAAGTTTTTTCTTCATGCTTCTCATAAATGTCCAAGTAGTGCAACAATATAGTAGTACTGACACGGCTACAGTTTGGGAGAATTTCCGTTTTATTTCATCAGCGAGATTAGATTTCTTTATAGTCGTTGACCAGTCAATAGCAGTCTATAACTTACCAATTCGTATGTTTTCATCGCTTTCAGTCGATGAGATATTGCTGCCCTGGTACATGAATCGGCTGCTAATTTCAGAAGCTTGCCATATAATGAGAATATGGCACCATTTGTTTTTCTGATTTCTCGGAGAGACGAAACACTTTGTAGATTTATCAAGTTAAACATTCACCCATACACTTAGCTTAAACTAATCAGTAATGTTCTATAATTAGTTCTTTCAGTTTAAATTATAAATTATAAACTTTATTAGTAATACTTGTTACGCTTTGCAGCAACATGGTCTTCTATTCATTATTCTTAGAACCTCGCAGATTTATTTTACGTCAAATAGGTGCGCATACAAAAGTAGGTTGCTCAAGATAATTTTTTAACCTTTTTAACGGACAGACAAATATAACTTCTCAGTTATTAATATAGATATAAACTGAACCACCGGTACATATAGACTTCATTGGTTTGGTATATTTATTTTGATGGCATATCAACTTTCGTGGGTTATTTATTTCCAAAGCTATCCCTGTAGAAGGTTAGCAGTGGTGTTGTTTAACCCATAGCTGAGGGTTTTGTAGCAGAAAGAATTTCGTACTTTTGTTTGGTGCGTAATTTAATTCGACCGTTAGGGTAGACGCATATATTCACCCAATCAAGATGACTTAACCTATTCACCCCGCATCATCTTTTCGGGCATAACAAATTGGGGAAAGCCGCCAAACACTTTATCTTCCTCAGAACTCTTCAATAAGGACAGACGTCTTACTGTATGCTCTTCAAAAGCAGTAGCAGCAGCAGCACCACACCACCATGAGGAATGCCAACTAATTCATGGACTCCTTGCGTCTATTCTCTTAGACCAAGGGTTCCCAGTTGAATATGAATTAGATGAATTCAATACGCCACACACAGGAACAACTTTCAGTCGCCTCCAGTATTGGTGATGTCGACTGCGATGCAAAATCCGCTCCGACATCCAGCTGTTTCATCTCTGGGCAACATTTTCTGGAGACATTCACGCTTCTCCCTGAAACAACCAGAACCACAAACTCATGGGTAACTACAACGTTCCTGTTATCAACCAGCAAACACGACTTTTGCTACACTTATGGTGACATATCTCACTCACACATTCAACAATGCCTTAACCTAACGATGCACATTTTCGCTCAAGCATTTAGCTGCTAAAATGCTTTCTCAACTCTATAACAACTTCATTTCGTTTCCTTACTTCTTTCCTTCGTACGAGACTTGCAGCATAAACGTAAAACCATGCTGCCATTAAAAACCAACATAAAACCTTTCAGCATCTACGTCTTCTCTCTCTCTCATTTATTTTCAAACAACATTTAGCGAGGGAATAACGACGTAACGTAACAACAAAATGCACAACAAAATTTCCTTCGCTAAAAATGATAACTATATTCTTTACGCTAAAGTTTTATACTTTCATCTCTGCCATTATTTCCATAGTAAACGTGATAGATCCATAGGAACTCAAAATCGCTTACATTATGGTCGTAGTCCAGCACGGGAACTTCCTCAATATCGTTGACCGACGTTAATTTTCTAAAGCTTACTGAGTAATTATTATCCGTATAAGGTGCCTCAATCATAAAAACTTGGAATAATATTCTGAAAACTCTTCTGACCGATAAATAACTTGTGTTGCATATTGACCTACGACCCAGCCGGGCTGTCAAAATAGGAAATGCACCAGTGTAAATAACAGGTGCATCCGGTTGAGGAATAGCAGAGTATAACCTTGACCGTGGATGGGTTGAATGAGTGCTTTTTGTGACGCTCACATGAAGAAGGTGTGCGTTGAACTATTATATAACTTAGTGCACAGGAAATTCAATCAGTTGAAGACAAGATGCGGTAGAGAAAGCCAGCACCCAGCAAAGGGAGCCCTCAAGCCACCGATTAAGTTTTGGAGACCAGACCAGTTGGATATAAGATGCGGTAGAGAAAATCCGCACCCAGAGAGGTTGGGCCCTCAGGCCCCCGGTTGAGCAGCCCAGGAAAACGGGAAAGAAACGCGGTTATGGCCACTAGAGTTGGGGTCAATATGTTGCAGTTCTGTTCGGTCTCCAACTCCCTCTCATACACAACCCTTTCAATAAAGTGAGAGGTATATTTTTCTAAAAGACTGTCGCTTGTCTTTATTGTGTCGTCGTTGGGATTCTGCATGTATATAGATGTATACGTGTTTGTATAGTTAATCATGGTCATGGCTATACAACACTTGTATCATAAGTTTGATGCTCTCGATGTTCCATTATTGCAATCTTGTGCCAGACGTTCAAATGTATATAGTTTAACTTCCTATTGATATAAAATGAAATACTATTGCACTTGCCGTAGGATAACAGATAACTGAATGATTTCAAACCTCGTTAACCATTACCCTGTTATGTCTGCAAGGGTTGTAGAACACGCCGACTGCACCCCTGAAGAGAGTTAAAACTCTGACTTACTAGTTTCTAGTGAATGACTCTAAATTGCATCCCATAGTGAGGCTTTAGTGAATGTGGTGTACCACTTCATCGCTACTAATCCCAAGTCCTCGTGGTGTAATGGTTAAAGCGATGGACTGCAGAATCGTTGTACGCGAGTTCGTACTCCAGTCGCGCTATTACGTTCACTTTCGAGCAAATACCCTTGAGAAAGTTATGAACCCCCTTATCCTCCCAGCTATGGGTTAAATAGTACAACTACTGTTCTTCTAGGAGAATGGATTCGGCATTAAATAACGTAAAAAGGTTGATATGCCATTAAACAAAGAAACATAACCAAACCAAACCAAGTCCTCTCAGACCCGGATTTGAAGTACCTAAAGTTACTAATAATAATCCTGAGTCAGCAGTTTTAACTCTATGTAACTATTCTTAATAAAGATGATTTACAATATTATCGTTTCAAATATTTCTATCGCATATGTGTCATTTTTAAACAGATCGATTTGACTCATAGATGAAATATTAACAAGTACAACCAGTTCGAGTCAAAGTGAATCTGGGAGTAGCTCTTCAGATCTCCAGAATTTGAGACACAGTATCAGATTCAGTTTAGTGCCATACTAACGATACATCTTTTAGAGGTTTTACCTCCCCGTTGGGAATACAGTCGCCTATTTTAAACCTCGGCAACTGGGCAGCCTAGTGCTTGCTAGTTGAGGATGACTGTTAATGCTATATTCTCACATGGTGATTTCCAAAGTTGTCCCGTGTCCAAATGACAGATTGGTGCAGAACAATTTACATTTACTTCGATTCGACCTTGTACCTTGCTAAACTTGGCCTCCTAAATTTAATGGCCTCCACTTCTGTATACAACAACTTAGCCATTCCCGCTGAAACCAGATTGCAATAATAACGACACTAATTGTCTTTCAGTTCATTAGCTTCAAATGTTCGTCATATTCCATGGTTGTATCCTTCATTCCTTCGTTCCTTTCTTCCTTTCTTCTTCCTCCCTTCTATTTTCTTTTAAAACATTCTCGCTTCCTAAGTCACAATTTCCATTTATTTCGTCATGTTTTCTTTTATTCCTTTCTACATGAGGTCATTCTTGCTTTCCTTCCTCACGTTCTTTTTAATTTATACATTTTTCATTTCTTTTTTTATATTTTTTATTCTATTTATTCCTTGCAATGTTCTTTTTGCATATTTTGTTTGTTCGCTTCTTTCTTTCTTTCTTTCTTTCTTTCTTTCTTTCTTTACTGCGCTCTGCTTTCTTTCTCTCTTGCAATATTTTTCTTTCTCTAAATTTTTCTTCACTTTCTTTTCATATTATATCCTTATTTCCAACCATCTTTTTTTCTTGTCTTCTTTCATTCTGGCCTCCCTACTTTTCTTTATTCTTTTCCCATCATCTTTTCCTTTTTCTTCAAGCACATCTTCCTCATACTAATTCAATTTTCTGTTACAGCCGGTTTCTCTCTGTCTTCTTTCTTTCTTTCTTTCTTTCTTTCTTTTCTCAATTTTCCTTCTATACTTCCTTCTTTCTTCTTTCCTTCCTTCCTTTCCTCTCTTTTTCTTTCTGTTTCATCTATTTCCTCACTTTTCCATTTTCCTTCTAACCTTTTTTGTCTTTCTTTTTTTCTGACTTCAGCCGACTTCTTTGAGTCTTCATTTTCTTCCTATATACACTCACCCCCATTTCTCCTTTCTTAACTGCTTTCTTTTTCTTCCATAAGATCGTTCTCCTATTCTTCCCTCATTTTTCTATCTTTCATTCTTTTTACCTCCCCCATTATTCTGCACCCTTGTCTGACTCCTTTTTTTTGTCTTCCTTCCTTTCCATTTTCCTTCCCGACCCTTTCTTAATTCTACCTCTTTTTTGCCTCCTCTTTACCTTCAATTTGCCTCCTGTTCATCCTTCCTTCTTTTTTTCCTTCCTTTCTTCCTTTCTTCCTTCCTTCCTTCCCTTCCTAATTCTTATTTCCTTTCCTCTTTTGTTTCTTGAAGTCTTTATACTTTTAATTGCCAACGTCCTACTTATTGTTTTCTTGCTGTTGTTTCTTGATAGTTCCATCACTTTTTTTATAATAATCAACGAGGGAAACTCAGTTCGACTATCGTTCAACGTCCGTAATGGCGGCAAGAGCTTTGTGTACTTTGCTCATTAAGAGAAAAAGGACAGAAAGAAATTCAAAAAGTAAAACGGAAGTGACGCATACACACACAAACACACACTCACATATAAACATACATACATACATACACTCACATGAACACACACACACACACACACACACACGTATATGCACACACATGAACATAAACACACACAAACACACACACACATACGCACACACACAAACACTCACACATACATGCACACACATGAAAATACACACACATACACGCACAAACACTCTCACATACAGGCACACACATGAACATACACATACATAAATGCACACATATGAACATACACGAACACAGATACTCACACATACATGCACACACATGAACATACACACACACACACACACACAAAAACACTCATATGTGCACACACATAAGCGTACACACACATACACACACACACACACACTCACACATACATGCACACACATGAACATACACACACACACACACACACACACAAATACTCATATGTGCACACACATAAGTATACACACACACACAAACACTCACACATACATGCACACGCATGAACTTATGCACACGCAAGCACTCATAGATACATGTGCGTGCACACACACACACACACAAACACTCACACACACACACACACAGAACTCTTTCCTTATTGATTTATTTTTATTACTACAAAAAATTGAACACCAGTAAAAAATAAAAACAAAGTAAATGATGAAGACAAAAACAGTTATAAGTAAAACAATAAGTAAAAAAATACTCTAATGAAAATCAGAAAAAGAAATGAAATTAAAATATATAAGTAAGTTTATAAAGAAGTTGTTGATTGAAGATTCCACAGAGGTAAAAAAAAAGGGCAGTTGATGCGGTTTGTCCGGAATAATAGCCCAGTTGTTATTACATCAAAATTGAAAATAAAAGGTTCAGTCAGCATAATGAGTACATCTAGTAGTAATTTACTTGGCTTTTTTCTTAGATGTGGCACAAGGCCGAATGAATGGGGCGCCCAATGAGACTCGAACTCACTTCTGCAGGTTTTCTAATAATGAGTACATCTAGTAGCAAAAAAAAATTTACACTCTCTTTCCCACCCTCTCTCTCTCTCTCTCTCTCTCTGTCTCTCTATCTATCTATCTATCTATTCTTTCTCTCATCCTCACTCTCTCACATACATATATAACTATCTCAATCAATACATCTCTTTCTTTTTTTCTCTCTTTTTCCTCACTCTTTCTCTCTCTCTCTCTCTCTCACTCTCTCTCTCTCTCTATATATATAAACACATTTACATAGTCAATTAAATATTTATATATATATATATCATCATCATCTTGTCGTGGCACCAGCACAGATAATATATATATATATATATATATATATATATATATATATATATATATATATATATATGATTTTTTTGGCTTGTTGGTTTTGTTTTATGGCATATGATCCTTCGTGTGTTATTTAATGCCAAATGCTCGAAGTTTATTTAATGGCAAATTAAAAAGAATCTCACCCCGGTCAAAACAGGTCTTACCATAAACACTAGAAATAAAAGCTACCCTAACAATTAGTAGTCTCTTAAAGAAGGCCTTGTGCTCAATTGCAAATGTAAGAATTTTCCATTAATATATTTTTGAAGTGAATCATAGAGTCTGAAACAAAAACTTCAAGTGCCACATTCAAATTTGTTTGTGGATCTAAGTATTTTGAAATATTTACTTTTTCCACGTTGGGCAAACAAAAAATTTACACACACACACACACACACACACACACACATATATATATATATATATATATATATATATATATATATATATATATATATATAAAGCTATGTATATTTTTCTTTGCCTGAAGATGCAAGTCTAACATCTTAAAAATATATGGTCCGCTGAAATAAAAATCATAACAAAAGATATGAGTAATTTTTAAAGGTTTTTCTTTTATATGGAATTATTTTTTGTGTATCTTAATTTAGATAATTTTAAATTTAGCTCTCTTTTGGATTTTGAATTGTGTGGATATTGTAGATAGAAAATCCAAAAATGTAATCGTTCCTACCGTCGGCTGACTTGGCGTTCAATAATATATATATATATATATATATATATATATATATATATATATATATATATGTTCGTATGTACGAATATGAACCTATACATATCCGAGTATATAGACACACACAAACATATATATATATATATATATGCACACATTCACGCACACACACACACACACACACACATATGTGTTTGTATATCTGGAATAAAACATGTTCAGTTTGTCTTATATCTATCTTAATTCTTGTGTAACATCGAGCTTCTTATTATTGATAAAACAGAGAATGATAAGTTCTTGTTTTCAAAATCATTTCCCACAACATAATAAAATCATTTTCTCGCGAGGGAAAATGGGAAAAGGACAAGGAATTGAATAATTAGAAGTTTTGCATGGACGCTGACTTTTAATAAAACTGACTGATTACAATAGACATATTTGTTGTTTTTTTACTTGATTGATTGGTTTTACGGGATACTAAACCTTGTTGGGTTATTTAATGCTGAAGTTAGTCTTCTTTTTTCTCAAAATTACATGGTTCCAAGTAACATTTGTAAAGAATTATACGTATATTTACAGACTCATACTAACATATCTAACACATATCTCAAACTATTTTACACACCCATACTAACATATCTAACACATATCTCAAACTATTTTACACACCCATACTAACATATCTAACACATATCTCAAACTATTTTACACACCCATACTAACATATCTAACACATATCTCAAACTATTTTACACACCCATACTAACATATCTAACACATATCTCAAACTATTTTACACACCCATACTAACATATCTTGCACATATCTCACACTATTTTACACACACATAGTAACATATCTAACGCATATCAAACACATATCTAACAGTATGTACTATAAAACAAAGGTCCATAGTGTAACATTGTTGGTCTTCAAGAAGCTACGACATTCCAACTGGACTCGCTCTGATATTGGACGATATGGACTATTTGATGCAACTCAACTGAACACTGGGGATATGGTTTCACAAAAGTCAAGTACAACCGAAATTGTCTCCTGAACTTGTGTACAGAGACATTGAGAGCAAAGATATAAACGATAAACACGCAATAGCAGGACTTGCTTTTACGGAGCTGGTGTTGTTTATTGAAGAAGCTCACGTAGATAACAGGAAGACTCCGGTTTGCAAACTTGCTTAACTGGTGCAGATATACAAATCAAGGATAGAACAACTGAGAGTCAACCATGACAGCAGGGGGCACACAACTCACCTTGAGCAGACACTGCTTGCTCACGTTTCTAACGTGTGTGTGCAGTACCAGAGGCGGTAACCTGACAAAAGTTTCTTAGCAGCACGTAGACCTTGATGCTATCCATGTGCGCATGCTTCACAAATTTTGGGACGCTACTTAATAGGAGATTCCAAGAAACATGGACAGCTATCGATCAAATGGAGGTCAAACCTGACCGATAAAATGAAACACAGTTTCTTCCAAGCAGCGGTCGTATCGATACTGCTATATGGATGGACGCTAAGTAAACGGCTGGAGAAAAAGCTAGACAGCAATTACACAAGAATTCTGCGAGCAATATAAAACAAGTCCTGGGGGCAACACCCCAGAAAGCACCAACTATACGGCCTTCCTCCTCCCATCACGAAAACTATCCAAGTTAGACGAAGTAGACATGCAGGACATTGCTGGAGAAGCAGGGACGAGCTCATAAGGGATGTACTCCTATGTGCCCCCAAATATGACCAAGCAAAAGCAGGACGACGAGCACAAACATACATCCAGCAGCTCTGTAAGGATACGGGATGTAGCCCTGAAGACCTGCCAGAGGCGGTGAACGATAGGGAGAAGTGGGGAGAGAGGGTCAGGGATATCCGTGCTGGAGGCACGACATGATGATGATGAAAGTATGTTGCTAACAAAATTCTATGCCAACTATGCTGCTTGCTTTGGTCTCTAAGATCTTGGAAGGTCATCGTATCAAGTAACAGAGTAAAAGCACACACCAGTGACACAGCATCATCCATCACCTTCAGCAGAATTATGCACAAACGCTGCCTATCTGTTAAGCAATATAACAGGCAGGACGTGTCAGGGGTCTGGCCCTGGTTCCTGCAACTACATTGGATAACGTTCCCCAAGGCATCCAAGGTCTACCCTGCCGGGAGTTGCAAATGCCGGATGAGCTGTGACAATAAGTGTAAGGGGACAGTATGCAATACACACCACAGAACTGATTTTGAACTGCTCCAAACAGAATACTGGTAGTGTATAAAATGGAACTTATTTGCATATTGCATTTTAAATCATGCATTGTGATACAATAATAAAATGCATGTGTCCCTTGACTCTAGAAATATAACATTTGATTTTACAGGATTAATCTGATGAGTGAAAATCACCATTATTATCACTATATAGTTCTTGCATTGTTGTATTATTATTGTACTTCGTGTTATTGTATAAATAATTTTGTTTATTAGCTTCTTTCTTGTTGGAAGTAATCCTAGGAATAGATATTTACAGACAGAGGATGACATTTCCACACTCTAAAGGAATCTAAGCTCTTCTCAAAGAATGTTAGCGTTTGATGCATGATCATGGGTTTCTTTGTCACTATTTCATCCATAATTAAACTAAATATTATAATTGATACCAGCAGCATCTTCCAAAATGTGACTAAGGGCTATCTGGCATGTCTTGATTTAAAACAATTAATAAATAGTCACTAAAACCTTCAGCAGCAATTTTTTTCTCTGTTTGTCTTTTGCATGTGTGCTAGTGGGCATTTTTGAAATTGACTGCCAGGCACTAAATGGGTGAATATTCCAGATTCAGATTTGTTTATAATATATAGGTAAACCTTTGAGCAAAAATTGGCGCTTTTATCAAAAAAATTTCAATAGGTTAGCTTTTTCCTGGCGGCAACACCCCACAAGGCACGAACTATATGCCCACCTGCCTCCCATCTCGAAAACTATTCAAGTTAGACGAAGCAGACATGCATAACACTGCTGGAGAAGCAGGGACGCGCTCATAAGTGATGTACTCCTATGGACTCCCACATATGGCCGAGCATAAGCAGGACGACCAGCTCGAACATATATACTGCAGCTATGAAAGGATACGGGATGTAGCCCTGAAGACCCGCCAGAGGCGATGAACGATAGGGAGAAGTGGCGATAGAGGGTCAGAGATATCTGTGCTAGCGGCACGACATGATGATGATGATGATGATGATGATTTGTGATTCATTTGTAAATGTTTGCTCGTAAAAGAGTCAGCTGAAAAGTTCATAGACTGACCAAGATACTTTCATGGAATATGACCAAATGAGGCTTATTTTTCTACATAGCCCTCTTTGTAGTCCTCACACTTCTTCAGTCAATCTTTAAGTGCATGGATCTCATTGGCAAAACGATTTTTCAGCTGCAGACTTTAAGTCATCATAGAAACATTTTATCTCACAATCTTTCTCGCACACCTTCGAAATCATTATGATTTTTTTTTCAATATTCCCCTAGATTTATCTTTAATTTCAATTGTATTCGTGTATAACCATCCGTTTTCACATAGTTTTATATCAAAATTTCTAATCTAATACAAATAATTTGCAAACCATTTTACGGTTTCAGTATTCATAACTAAATCTAATGATTTAAGCACAGTTGTCTAGTTTGCAGTAACTATCTCGATGTATCATTTTTTGTTTGTTCACAGTTATTTGTTTCAAGTATTCCTTTGTTAATACTAATAATTGTCAAAAAACTTTTCGTACCATAGATAAAATATCAGAGTTGGTTTATTTAATGTCAAAATAAATTTTAGTTTAATTTGCTTTACTTTTGTTCAGGTGTTTGTTTTGTTTTGTTTTCGTTAGCGATTTTTTTGTTTGAAATAACTATTACTATTTGGCAAGAATTTTTATTTAGAAATGACTATTCCTAATTTAGAAATAACTATTCCTAATTTAGTTAGAAATAATTATTCCTAATTTAGAAATAACTATTCCTAATTTAGTTAGAAATAACTATTCCTCATTTAGAAATGACTATTCCTAATTTAGTTAGAAATAACTATTCCTCATTTAGAAATGACTATTCCTAATTTAGTTAGAAATAACTATTCCTCATTTAGAAATGACTATTCCTAATTTAGTTTGAAATAACTATTCCTAATTTGGCAACAATTTTAGTTTCAAAAATTATTCTAAATACAAATAATCGGCATCCAAAAATCCAGTCAGTCCAACTAATTGCCTATAGCTAGAGGGAAAATAGCTTAATTGATACATTTCGCAAGGGTGTTAGCACTGTATAAAATATAAACAGCCGGGTCTGGATTTGAACTCATACTGCTGCTTCCATTTCTAACAAAAATAACCGTTATGATAAGAGCGTTATCTTATCTGCCAGGGTCACCCTTCATCGTCATCATCGTCATCATGTCGTGCCGCCAGCATGGATATCCCTGACTATCTCTCGCCACTTCTCCCTATCATTCATCGCCTCCGGCAGGTCTTCAGGGTTACATCCTGTGTCCTCACATAGCTGTTGTATGTAAGTTCGGGCTGGTCGTCCTGCTTTTGCTTGGCCATATGTGGGGGTCCATAGGAGTACATCACTTACGAGCTCGTCATTACTTCTCCAGCAGTGTCCTGCGTGTCTGGTTCGTCTAACTTGTATAGTTTTCGTGATGGGAGGCAAGTGGCCATATAGTTGGTGTCTCGTGGGGTGTTGCCGCCAGGACTTGTTCAATATTGCTCTCAACATGCTTCTGTAGTTGCCGTCTAGTTTCTTCTCCAGCCGTTTAGTTAGCGTCCGGGTAGTGCATCCATATAGCAGTATCGATACAACCGCTGCCTGGAAGAAACTGCGTTTCATTTTATCGGTCAGGTCTGATTTCCATATGTGACCGATAAAATGAAACGCAGTTTCTTCCAGGCAGCGGTTGTATCGATACTGCTATATGGATGCACTACATGGACGCTAACTAAACGGCTAGAGAAGAAACTTGACGGCAACTTTTACTTGGAATAAAATGATCTAACTCAGCCTCAAGCAGCTGTTCCTAAAAATCTTCTAAATTATGATAAAAGGAGGTGATTCAGAGTAAATTCATGATTCCTGTGGCGTCCTTCTCCAAAGAGGAAATCGCGGAGGAGCTGAACTATTTTAGTATTACTTGATTGTAGGACTAAGGGACCCTGCAATAACTCTTATCATTTCCTGCTCTTGTGTGTGGACTTGTAAATACATATTCTTTAATCAATTCTTCTCTTAACTAAGCCTTAAAAATTACTGTCCAACATCTTACTGTTAATAGGATGTCTTGTAATTAGCAACAACTGATATGAATAAAGCATCTAATAATCAACATTAGCTAATCATTCTATAAGAGACTATCAATAAAATATTTCATTTCCAAATTACTAGTTCGTCTCATGCTTGAGTCTTGATGATCATAATTTCTTTCTTTATTAGAACAACACAATTTATGACAAGATTCTATTGAATTTTCGCTTAAAACATGTAACGACGGCAAATGTTCGTGAGTGCAATGCATATCGATTGTTCAGTCATTGATGAACGAAATGATCAAGATGATTCAATCATTTTATAATATCAAGGATTTCTACTCGTTAGCAATGAGCTTTACATGTTCCAAACTGAATTACGCAAATCAGAGGAAGAAGAAACCCAAACTTATAGTTTAAAACGAATGAATTTACCGTAAAAAAATAAACTACGTCAGATAACAATTCGTGATAGCGACTACGGAAGACCTAATTCGGCATTCTTAATCATAAACATCAAATTTTACAATCGTATTTCAAAATAAGTTTTCCTTGATCCTGAGAATTTGTTCGTTTGAAGATTTAGTTTTTCTAGGTGCAAACATTTCAAGCATATATGTTGATTGATTGATTGATTTTGACTGCATGTCAACCTGTCTAGTTTTATTTTATGCCTTGCGATTAGGGAATCGCGTTCATTTTACGTTTATATTAACATTTTTGTAGTTGTTTCTTGAGAAAATTCTTTTGCAAAAGTTACATCGAATATAAATAATTTTCAAAAAGACCAATTTGACTTATAGATCGGAACCTAACAGCCATTACCACTCCGGGTCAGAAAGTGATATCAAAATCTTTAGAACTGCAGACTGACTATCAGATGCAGTTTAATATCCTTGGCAGGAACCTTCTTTTTGGAGGACCCCGAAGATGCAGCGTATTTTAAGCATCGACGACAAATGTACCGAAGTATGTGTTTATATGGCTTTAGTTTGTTAAACTTTCACAGGATTAAATAGGCAATTTAAATCAAGGGTAATCTACTTATAACCTCTGTCAGGGTTCATTGCAAAAGGTCAGTAAGATAGAGAAATAATGGCCTTTAACTGCCATGCTGGTCATACATGATCTGATAGGGAGTTTTAATCCCGATCTGCCTTTCGCCGAGACTGCATTATCAAGCCATTGATCAGATTATTTCATCGATCTTTAGGAAAAGAATGGATTGATTCATATCTTTTTTAAGGGCATTCCTGCGAATTAAACGCAAATAGGTTTAAATGGAAATCGAACTCTGTTCATTGACTCCATTTCCTTTTTCTGGTATCGTCGAGCCTGCGAAACAGCTCAGATGGACGATGGAAAAAATCATCTAAAAATTAGTTTTACTGTTTTTAATGAATGTACTTGGCCGTCAGAGATAGGTTTGGGGCCTGCCTGATGATTATCGAATGCTCTTATAAAAATCATGAATCCTATCGAGCTAAAATTGATCAAATACCTTATCTAAATGACGCATGTGTCGTTTATGTAACTATATATATATATATATATAGTTTTTTATCCATAAGATCAGAAGAAGTGCTGTTATTTTTTTTTCTGGTGTTTTTGATATATATCAAAACCCATAACAGGATGGAAATAAATTTATAATCCTAATGTGACCGGTTTTTGTTATTTCTTAAAGAAAAAAAATATATAATGTAAATAGAAGAAAAGTCAACCATGGTTAAATTGTCATTTTGAATTTATTTCGGCGAAGAATATAATCTTCGTCTCAACATTTGATATACACGCTTTATTTGAGGGTAAAAACAACAAATATGTGTTACAGTATATATATATATATATATATATATATATATACATATATATAGAGAGAGAGAGGGAGAGAGTTCAATAATTTGCTTGAAGCATTGCACAAATTATTTTATTTTATTGTATTGTATTACATATTGACCTTTGTTATAATGTTGCCACGTGGGATGTTTAAAAGCCATGCGGAATAGACGTGATTTCAGTTGTCCTAATCAATTTCATTTTAGAATTTTAGACTTGTTGGTTCCTTTCGACCATTTTTGTGTTAATACTATCAGAAGTAAGTCTAACCCCTACCATCACTAATTGAGGTATAAACTAAATAGACGTAGCAGCAGTATATTCATTTGAGGCACCTGACGATGCCAAAAGTTTTTTGTGGCAGGAGGAGAATGATAGCCCAAATACATTTGGGACTTAACACATGAAAAAGAGTAAATAGAAAAAAAAAGATGATAATTTAGTTTCCGGGCTTAGATTATACAAATATTCCACCTGTTATGACAATCCTAACAGATGTTCACCTTGGAATGGGTCGACAACCAGAATAGCACTTTTCTGGATTCTTTATACTTTTAATACTTTTATTGTTCAAATGAATATTTTTTATATACGTATACAATAATTGATGTTTATACGGTAGCATTGCTTCCAACAAAGCCTTCATCAGATGATGACTAGGGGTTCAGGCATGGTTTCAGGACCGAAACATCATTACCACAAACCCAGAACGCATCAGGAGTAACGCACGATATCACCCTCTCTCGCTTTCTCTTTATCTGTCTGTCTGTCTGTCTGTCTTTATATATATATATATATATATATATATATATATAATATCACTTCACTTGTACATAGTAACGGTAGTAATTATTGTTGAGCTATCATCCCTATTTTTGATACACAATGAACTCTTCCAATAAAGATATAATATTTGACTCTGTGATTTGGTAGTCAATCGACATTGTATAACTTGTTTACTGTAATATATAACTTTTATTCTTCTCTCTAAGTACGTGTTTCTCTTATCTATTTCCCGAAGACTTAACAATTATGAAACCCAAATTTATAAACTAGGTGATAATATTTGTTTATCTTTCTAATATTCGTATTGTCAAAATTGACTCTAATTTATTTTTCTATCGAGTGTTATATTATTCATGACAGCACTGCCACTTTAGTTTTCAAACTAATTTTCTTTATTTTGTAGACGAACATAAATTGTTTTACATAATATATGTATATATGGCTTTGAAAAATGTGCTCTGCTCGTCATAAAAAGTGGCAAACGACATCTAACTGACGGAATAGAACTACCAAATCAAGACAAGATCTTAACGCTCACAGAAAACGTGACCTACAAATACTTAGGAATCTTGGAGGCAGACACCATCAAACAAGTCGAAATTAAAAACAAAATTCAAAAAGAATATCTCAGGAGAACTAGAAAACAACTCGAGACAAAGCTCTCCAGCAAAAACCTTATCAAAGGAATAAATATTTGGGCTGTACCCCTCGTTAGATACTCAGGACCCTTTCTCAAGTGGACCAGAGAGGAACTTAGACCAATGGACCAAAGAACTAGAAAACTAATGACCATGCACAAGGCTTTCCAACCCAGAGACAATGTTGACCGACTATATGTACCAAGAAAAGAGGGAGGAAGTGGACTTGCCAGCATCGAAGACAGTGTTGACACATCCATACAACGACTCGAAGACTACATAGAAAAATACGAAAGAGGACTGATTACGGCCATCAGAAACAATACTGACAACACGATTGATAGAATGACAAAAACTAGGAAACAAAAATGGGAAGGAAAACAACTTCATGGGCGTTTTAAATGACTAACAAACAACATCACACGCGACAAAACCTGGACATGGCTAAGAAAAGGAAACTTTATGAGAGAAACAGAATCTCTCCTAATAGCAGCACAAAACAGTGCCATAAGAACCAATCATATCAAAGCGAGAATAGATAAGACGCAACAAAATAGCAAATGTAGACTATGGGTGACAGGTTTTATTATTATTATTATTATCATTATTATTAGATAAAGGTGCTAGATAAAAGTAGATGCAAAAAAATCATTACGGGCACATAAACAATTGAAATTGTAAGATTTACTGCAACATTTACAAATGAATCCTAGATCACTTTTAAATTATCCATAATGATTTGACATGCCATAAAAGAAATAAACCAAATCAAACCATTTTGGAGCTAAACGTAAAAGGATCACAAGTATCCTTCAAAGCTTACTTGATAGAACAATAAGAATTATCACAAAACTGTTACAACGATAACTTAGCGAGTTCCCGGGTCATCTAGTACGAATTCAAATCTAACAACTTTTAGATAATATATTCGACACCTGTGATCATTTACCAGGAAATATACTCATCAGTTACAGAATGAACGTTCGGGAAATTAGATCATGTAATAAATTACTTTCACTAAAGGATATTTTGTACGGTCTCTTTCAAAGGAAACCCCTGAGACATGCATTAGGCGATACACACTCAATACGGCTCACTGAAGAAAATGGTTTAAGCCCATGTTACATTTTCCTATACCGGTGCGTTATTTTAGATTGGCTTCGTTCCCGTGATAGGCAGACTTACTGTTGACCTCACTTTCACTGATTATCATTACGATGAAAACCTAGAGGCCATATTGCATGTTCTTCTTCACTGAGAGCGTGTGAATAAGGTCATATTTATGAGGGCAGTGTGTATACTTATCGATAAATTCTTTTTTTTATTGTTTAATTTATTGGCCAAAGCGCTTGGTAGATGCTTTAGACGGCATACAGTGTCAATTTTTCAGCAAATATTTTACTTGAGTCAAGATGGTGCAGCTATGCAGTAGTACTGACACGGTTGGATGTGTTTTATACTATATCAACTCCAACAGCTTATTTAATGCCAAATCCTATTTATTCATACAGCTATTAAAGAAGATTTGTTAGATTATAAAGTCATTTGGTTTAATGGGATATCACGGATAATTAATGCCAAATCTTGTTTATATATATATATATATATATATATATATATATATATACGAGTTAGAACTCATTTTTTTACGCAGTTAAATAGTTTCAAGTATCACAAATTAACAGTAATAATTCGTGTCAGCATTATTCATTCATGTACACACAGATGATTCCAAGTATGACTTTGTTATTCAAATAATTCAATCTAACATCGGTCATTTGTTTTCAGATAGTAAATTGGTTTCAAGCAGAGTGAATGATTAAACAGGTTCACTTAATCCATTGATAGAACTCGAATAGGTACAATGCCTTTGGCTCCGACTGAACCTGGTTGGTTTATTGATTTTATGACAGGTCAAACCTATTTGGTAATTTCATGCCAAATCCTGCTCACACGCTCACACACACAACACACACGTGCGCAAACACACACACACACACACACACACACACACACACACACACACATACACATATATATATATGTGATTTTTAAGAAAATAGCTTATTTCATGCAAAATCCTGCGCACATACGCACACACAAGCAAGCATATATATATATATAGTTTTAAACAAAATAGTAGGTAATATTTGTAAACGAACCAATTCTCAAATGTTGGTACACAGTTATCTGGTTTAAATTTTGTTATTCCACACTAGTTATTCTATTCATCAAATATTTCTCTAAAATTTAATGCTAATCATTTGCTTGCACATAATTAAACGTTTTCAAGTATAATAAATACGTAAATATTCATACGTGACCTAAAGATAGGACCCTAACAGATACTACCAATTCTGGTCAGAATGGATGTGCGATTAATGGCAATGAAAATGTAGTCCACATTCTACAAAGCCCTTGACCTGGAGCCTCGCCATCAGATGCAGTTGATAACATCCGGGAAACTCGTTGGAAAAGGTTCTTACCTATCTGATGAGATGCAGTAAGCGTATTCTACAGCTCTAGTTGACAGGGTTCCGACACATCTACAGCTTGGAAGAATAATTTGTTTACCTTAGCACGTATTGTGAAAATAAAGTTGTTTTGTGGGGATTTGCAGATAACACACAATAATCATGTTAAAGAAAACATCAAAGAACCAAAATAAATGCTGAAAGAATTATATATATATATATATATATATAAATAGTGCAATGATAAATTCAAATAACAAAATGTCGCAGGAAAAGTACTCAAAATTTCAACCACAAAGCAAAAAAAAACAAAACAAAACATTTTATGCATTTCAGTTGACTCTAGTTTTCTCTAATTGTAATATAATGGTCGAGGGATTTAAGTTCATGCCTTTGGGTTTAGTTAGGCTGAGAACCTTTCGGTACAGCACATGGGTTACTTAGCTGCAACATTGATGCAGGTGCTAACATGCGCGTGCGCGGGGCTGACGTGTCACTCAGAGATGTCACAATAAGCCGAGATGGGAAACAGGGTTACAAAGTGAGGGTGACGTCACCCACCAGAAGTTCGCAGAGGATTTGGGGGATTTTTAAGAAAAGTTTGCTGAGTTGAAAATTAGACGCCAAACAAGAGGGCTGACTTTTGAGGCTCGCTGAGGCGAGACGAATTTGCACGCTACGGGCGCCGCACGGATTGCGGGCCAGATGAAGAAGCCAGTATAAAAAGATTGTGCCCTCTCCTTATGTCGAAGAACCTTTAAACTCAAAGGTAATAAAAGGTTCGTGCTTGGACTGAGAAGTCGTTACGTGTTTTTTGTATTTCGAGATTCCTCTGGTCTAAGTTTTCTATATGTGGTTATGAATATTCGATGTACGTTTCACTCATAGCCGTATCTGGCCATGGTACATAATTATGTGATCTAGTACTGATATATAATCAGAAACCGGAATATTTCTTATAGAATAAGTGAAATTAACCACTCCAATAATTATAAAAGAGCTTACTTTTCTAAAAATTCTCGACTAATTAAGTATGATCTGTAACCCGATATAATATAAAAAAAAGATAAATGCAAATAAGAAAAAATAACTAGTAAAAGTGCAAGACTATAATGCAGCAGAACTCTTATTCCACCTTCTTCTTGTGTTCACGATTTTTTTTTTTACTGAGTTGTACGCAACAACCTTTAGTTAACTTGTATCTTTTCTGTAATATAGAGTGTGGGTCCACAGTAGTTTTGAATAGGAAACCTTCAGATACGAAAAGTGCTAATATCCACGTGATACGCTTAGATAGACTATGTCACGCATGTAACTGGTTGTTTGCAATCAATACAGGAAAGTACTTTCTAGTGTTACAAATACAGAGGCATATCAGAGACGACACTTCTCTGATAGGGTCGGCTTGGCGAGAGTAGTATGACGTTGAAACTCCCCGATGACCCAATCAAAAGACATGACTGACAACGCCCTCTGGTGTCCAAATGTAGTAAGGAGCGTATATTCAATGTAAAAGCCATTCGAGTGTATATGAAATTCAGTTATCATATTTGTTAGATATGCGGCAGTGCTTGAAAGGAAACATGGCCTTCGGATCTCACACTCTTTTGTAAAGAAACGGCAGTCACTATAGTTGACCAGTTTCGTATCTTGCTGCTCAGAGCTATAACCGATGTAATCATACAACGAAAAAACTATATTTAAAGAGGAGAGAATGATAAGAGAGAGGGGAAAATTAAACAGAAACTGAATAAATTCCAATCAAACATTCCCTATGTTTATAGAGTGAAGACTACTAGGACTTAATAAAGATTGTTTCTAAATTTCTTTAATGAAAAGGTTGGTGTGGAACGAGTGTCCTGCTTTAAATGGAGAACAAGTCAACACTAAATAGGTTGGCGTACTTACGATTATTTATCAGGTGATTTGCGATGGAAAACCCGTGCATATTTTTCATAACGTCCATAGGAAAGTTGATAAAATTTTAGATTTTAGTAAGTACTCACTGTATGATACTCCCCTCAAAATTTTGATCAGTTCTTCCAATGTAATGTGAGCCACAACTTCAATTAAACTAGTAAACAATAGAACTATAATGATGGAGAGGAGTAATGTCTCTTTCTGTAGATTTTAAAATCGATTTCGGTGAAAATAAAAATAGTGTGTAAGCTGAAAAATAACACTGTTGTACAACTGATAAAATTTGTTTAGTAAATCTATGTTTAATATAAGCAAGCAAACGAAGGTTTTGATAAACATGACATCTTTGTGCGGAAGCTAGATTGATTTTATCAAAATTAGAGATTTTCATTCTGATTACAGATTGTATCGGGCTTTATGGAAAACCATTGTTACCGAGAAACCTAAAGTTTTTATAAAATTCTCTACCACAAATATAATCTTTATATATATATATATATATATATATATATATTATTTTACCCTGCGAGCTTAGTTGAGATTGATTCAACAATTGACTGATTGATCTATCTCTGATTGTGGTTACTAAGTCCTGAACTACAAGAACTGAAAAGCCACCATTTTATTTGAATATGAAAACTGACAGATTAGAGATTATAGTATACAGAGGAACACGGAGTAGAAAATCTAACTGACAATAGACAGCAAATCTCCCACTCCTTTATTAAACAGAATACAATATACGTAGTAGTTTCCTGTAGAATGTTATACTTTCTCTCTTTTATATCTTCAGCTCAATGAAGTAAAGAAACCATTTGGAGCAGTTGAATTAATAAAGATTTTAACGGCATGTAAACGAATCTTGCGTTATTTTTATGCATAGATTTTAGCGAATTGTGTTCAATAAATATTTATATTTACATCTTTTGTGTTGTTGTTCCTAAAAAGATTTTTTGTACATGGTCTAATGAGTAGAGTGTTCGGTAATAGCCCGGGAGACCGGGGTTCAATGCTAGGTCGAGTCATACCAAAAACTCAAAAAATGGTACTTGATCCCGCCTTGCTTAACACTCAGCGTTATAGGTTTCGGATCAAGGGTAAAATGGAGCGATTGAGGGAATGGAGTAGCATCCTCCCCTACACCTTGGTGTGGTAGCTATTGAAAAGGGAGCCTTCTGGTCACCCTCGACGAGGGTCGCCAACTTTACTTTACTTATATGATATCAAGTATTCCAAATTATATAAAGAAGTAAACAAAAATAATAATCTTTACTATCTTCCAGTAACTATTCTTAATCCAAATAATCTATAGTATTCCTGTCTAATATTAAAACTTTGATCGTAGTTCCATTGTTACAAGTTTCTCTATCTGACTCTAACAATTGTATGATTACATGTATTTTCCATTAATAATAACCCTTCGTTTGCACAGTTATATGGTTTCAAATACCTACCAATAATAATCCTTATGAAATAATTTATCTTTAAGTAACTATTTTAAATATGAATAAATTACAGTTTCATGATATCAAGTATTTCTATCGAATAAAAATAAGTTGCGCATACATGTATGACTTCAAGTATTCCTTCACTAATATTAATGAAAGTATGGTTTCAAGTAACTATTTCTATGCAAATATACTAGCTTTTGCACACAAGGATTTGAAATAATTATTAACCATCTTTATAGTCCCGTTGGCAGAGACAGAGAAATACAGTAACTTCAGCTCTGCATAGGGGAAGACTTCTCCCAACGAGTATCCTGGATATGACATTAAACCATCTGATGGTGAGGCTCCATTAATGCTTGTGTTTTGGGGAATGTGGGGTACCTCTTCATTGACATCACTCCCAGTTCCACTAAGGCCTTGTATAGTTGTACCATGTAGGGTCCTATTAACGGGTCAAATAAAACTGTTTCCCTGTGCGAACAAAAGACTTAATTAAATTGTTTGGCATATAACCATTTAGTGATTTAATACTGAGTAAACGAATGAGTGATGTTTAATTGAATTGTTAGTTATTCATGGCAATACTTGGAACCAGTTTACTGTATGCAAATGGATGAGCTTAGGCTTGTTTAAAAATGGTATCAACAAATAATTTATATGTATCAAGAGGATTAGGTATTAAAAAACCTACATTGGTTGATATACCAGAAAACCAAACCAAATCAAACCTAATAATCATAAGTAAACAATTACAGCGTGAAGAAATAATTATTAATACAAGTAATTTACTGTAATTACTGTTATATGATATCAGGTATTTCTATCAAATACGAAACAGATCTATTTGACCCATATTTGGAATTATAACAAGTCAGTGTGGAACTTGGAGTAATGACACTGCTTAAAGAAATGAAACTATTTTTAAAGCCAAATTTTAATTCCTAGCACCTCAAATTTTCTGATATTATGAAAGAAAATAGTTTTACCATTCCGCACATTTAATCTATCAAACATCTAAAACCTGACTCCTGATACATAATTGATTGGTAAAATCTGTGGTTGGCGGGTAGTGTTGGTGATTTAACCGTTAGTGAGTCAACTGTTTATTGGGAGGTAAGATACCAGAAAGTGTCACTCTATGAGCAACCATGATCTCACGGATGATTTGTATCCATGGCTATGACTGAGTTAATAAGACATGAAATTAGACGACACTAGGAAAATAGTTTGACCACTTTATTTGTTCCGAGACATCGACTGACACACATATGTAATAATAGGCGTGGTTCATTTTTCTATCCATTAATCCACTCCCTGATGTCCACGGTTTGTAAAAAACAGAAGAAATAATAAACTGATTCGTCACGAAAGTAGATTGTTAGTTAGTCTTTCTAGCAAGAAAAATTCTTTGAAGTCACAGTATGGATTGACAAAGACAAGTGGGAGTTAAGACAATCAACAACCATCGCACGAAGAATCGTCCGGAATATCAAACACTTGCACCAAATGAATGCACTACACCGGAACATTTAAGTTTCACTATTTTAGAATTGCCTGTGTAATAGAACAAATCCGTACTGAAGAACAGCTTATATGAACAGCCTTATTCCACTTACATGTTCAGCTGGATAATTCCTTTTCATATGCCAATCCTCGATTTTTACAAAGATAATGTCACCGATATCTTCTCCTGACAGAACATGATCGGCGTCTTAACCCAAGGTAAGACGAAGATTACACACGAGTACATTGCACCGATAAACGAATTATAATAATACACGTCTTTACTGTTCTTTAGATGATTTAGAAAACCAGAACAAAGGAATAATTCTGAAGGAGATCAAAATACGTTTCCTTCATCTCAAACGTGTAACCTCGTAATATGAAAACGGCTTAATATTTTGGAAAATGACGCTGTCATGATAATAAAAAAAATCATTATTATTTCTGAAGCTGATTTTAACCTATTTATTCTACTTTGTAAAGTTGCTTCCTCAGATGCAGTAATAACGAAACACTATATTCTAAAATATTAGCACTTATTAAAACTAAATAGAGATGCTGCATTGCTGTTTTGAACAAATTCTAGAAGCAACACCCGACAAAAGAGTTGCTGCACAGCTAATTATCAAGCCAGACATCTAAGTAATACGAGCACGACTCGCAGGACATTGTTGAAGGTGTAAGGTCGAACTCATAAGAAAAGTTCTCATGTGGACTACAACCAATAGACACACCAGAAGAAAGTATATTCATCAGCTCTGTGTGATCACTGGATATCACCCGATGGCCTATAGGGATGTAGAGTGAGATAGTGATTGGAAAAGCGAGAAAATTAAAGGAGAGAGTGTTAGTCAAAAGTATGTCTCGATGGGAATATGACGGAATACATTCAGTAGCCATTTTAATGATTTTCTTGTATTATAGATTATAAAAGTTTGTTCTAAAGGGCAATGTACTTTTCGTCTCATACATGTTATATTCAATATGTCTATGAGCTCAATAAAATTTGATTTTATCTCCACATTCAGGTCACCCTGTTGATCCTATTTACCCAACCGCACCGCTTGAGCAGGATATGACACAAGGTCAATTTTTAAGCAGGGTTTAACAGGTTTGAATTCAGAGTTTTTTCTTCTCTTAGACTAATTGCCTCACCAAGGCTAAAGAACCTAGTCTGTCCTACTATTTACCCATAACTGGAGGGAGAATAATTGGATTCATACCTTTCCCAAGGGTATTAGTGCTATGTGAAATGCAATCAGTCTCGTCTAGGGTTTGAACTCGTGTCGCCGTGTCCATTTCCTACGACGATAACCATTACACCACGGGAACCCTGTTGATAGGGCTTAGAATTCACTTCTCCAACTACTCCCAAAAAACACGATGACACTAACTTGTACCTAGTGGTGAGGTTCTAGTTCTGGAGTTTTAAGAAATATAAAGTATTCCTTCATTGTTATTACTTCCGAGGCCACTCCAACCTAAAGTGATCGTACCTGTCATGGTCTCATATATGGCTCAAATAGATCTATTTAAAAACTATTTGTACTAGATAGGAATAATTGATATCATATAACCATAAGCAACCCCACCCACAAAAACTCTAAAGAAACTACGTAAAAATGTCGATATAAACAATAGAGTATGGGATTCCCCAACCTTTAAAATAAAATTACCCCTGACGGGTTTACATGCTATTAAAATCAATGTAATTCAATCTTCACTTCAGCCGAACTTGTGATTTTTAATTGACTTTGGTGAACAGCCATTATTTTTTGTATACCATTCTTGAATATTGAACTAACGTTTTTTCAGTGTTTCCCATATGTGTTTTTCTCCGTTTGAAAGTAACTTAGAGTAAATGGAATTCACAAACTGGGTTTAAACCCTGACTCAGATTGTTTAATTTCACTTCACACAGATTACATTTGAATAGGTATGAATCTAGTTATTTCCAGAACAATGGGAAATAACAGGGTAGTTGGAGTCTTGTAAATGCTATTAATCCTGACCTTCGATTTTGAGAATCATTCGAAGCCTCTAGTTACGTTTTATTTGATATATGCCATGCGTTACTTGGAGATGAGATGGGAACTGCCAAGTAATCCTCATAGTCCTGAGGGATGACAAACAAATTATACGACATGACACCGTGAAGACATCTTAGATACACAGGTCGGAGAAAAAGTTCTAAGCCTCACCAAAGTTTTAGATTTGTCGATCATCTCTAATTTTTGAAAGAGTATTGACTGTACAGAAATCAAGACAGAAATCTGAATTAGTTATTCTAGTTTTATAAGAAGTGAGAGTGTGTTGCTACAACAAAGTTTTTCAACTATGGAACTTCTTTCTTGCTGAGGCTAAAGACCTCTGGAACGAATCCTTTAATGAGACAGATAAAAGACGAACTAAAATCTTCGTCATTTTTATTTTTTGTCTTTTTGTATTTTTTGTTTTCCTACATAATATTTACTGTTGTCGTACTTCATAGCCGTCATCACATTAAACTTTTTTTTTATTAAGGATTTAAATATATTGTTAAAGATTTAAGTTCACATAATCCTCAAAGAAACCATGAGGCTAAAAAGAAGATATTCGTAAATCAGGATTGGCGTGTACTCTCTGAACTCTTCCCATAATCAAATTGACGTCTTGAGCTCTTCTATATAGAATCAGTGGGAGTATTTTTGCACTCTTTTGCGTAATGCTAAACGTGTTAAGCTGAAATATCCTGGTAAGCGAGTTGAAACTCCAGTCGTACTATGACTTTGACGTTCGGACTAATAGATTGAGGAGAGGCATGAATCTGTAACACCCTACCAAATACTAACAAGGCTATTCTTCAGCAACAATGGATTTAACATTGAATAACCCACAAAGTCTGATATACTATTAAACAAAGAAACCAAACCATCTGTCAAAAGTTTTACACACTAACACACACACACACACACACATCTGCCCAATATATATATATATATATATATATATACTAATAAAATATCTACCATTATTCACGGTACCAGAAAAAAACAAAAAAACCCTGGCCAGGAACGAGAGAAAAAATATCTCGAATCACGGTCCAGAGGAAAAAGAAAAAAGTTTTTTGGGTAAAAAAGAAAGAAAAGACCAACCTCGTCCGACTCCTTGAAAAAAATCAAGGGGTACTTAGTCAGTGGCCAAAAGAAAACCAAAAAACCCTCCGCGAATTCTGCAATGCTACTATTACTAAAGTGCTCAACATAAAACAATGGAGCCAATTATAGAATTAACTTAAATCGCTAGTCGAAAATCTTCTACTAAAGTTTCACCTGAATGGATCATCAGCAAGTTTCGCCTCGACTATTCTAAGGAGAAATTGTTTTGCTTTATTCACCAAAAACCCCCACCTATCCTAGAATTTGCATAAAAAAAACAAAAAAAAAACCCTAAAATAAAATAAAGTTAAAAAAAAAACCCTCTATAACCTATTCCTAATTATCTAGTAACCACGCCCTTTTGTGTTTACAACTATTTAACACCTCCGATCTTTTGTTTAGCATATTTTTGCTTTTACAATTTGTTATTACCAATTTTTCCTCCATACAAAGATTACAGGTTCTATTACCTGCCTTATATTTACGGCATTTCTTTATTACTTCCCATTTCATTATTGGATCTACTCCTTGTTTTTACCTTAAGTTCCCACACATAACTAGATAAAGCAGTGCTATACCTATACCTCTCGTGCGAGAAACTTGTTCTATGGTTATAGTACCTAGTTTTAAAATCCCCTTGGGTCGACCCAAAATATATCTTTTTATTTCTCTTATTATTCGAATCACTATATACTTCTACTTTATACACTACACACTCCTGCTTACACTTGCCTTCGAGAGGACACCTAACCTTATCCCTACAATTGCATTTGTCAATCACCTTATGCCTCTTTGTACCTAATTTAGCTATATTACTCCTATTTATTATTCCATTAATGTTTGGCCTGCAACTGTAACTTAATTTAATACAATTCTTATTAAATATCTTATGTAAATGGCTCCCACTAGGGAAGTTTCTTTTTAGTATCTTGAAGAACTCCTTTCCCAAGTTATTAACTACTTCCATGTTGTAAGGGGGATTAAACCATAAAATTTTTCTAGGTCTATATCTCCTACCTTGTGTTCCAATTCTATCCCTATTCTTATATTCTAAATTGACCCTATATCCGTCATTTTTTAGAGCCTCCTCATATTCCTGCTTAGTTCGTTCAAAAATTTCCCTGTTGGAGGAGTTATTAGATAATCTATGCTCTATTCCTTTAGGTACATGTTTAAACACCTGTATTGGGTGATTAGATCCCATGTTTACATAACGCAGATCCTGGTTCCTTTTTCTAAATGGAGATACTGTTCCACTATATAAGTTTAAAGTAATATCAAGATAATCAGTTATTTTTGAATCTGTTGTTACATCTAACCTAAATCCAAAGTCCCCAAACAGCTTATACAATTTTTTTCTAATCCCATCACACTTCTTCGGTGTACTTTTATCCACTATAATCAGTCCGTCGTCCCTGTAAAGTCCATGGTTATTAGGGTCCATAATCTTATTAATGCTATATAGTAATACACACCCGACGAGTTCACAAATTTCTGCACCATCATATGCTCCGATCGAAACGTCAAAATTTCCACCCTCCCCTTTTTTTATCCATATATATATATATATATATATATATATATATATATCCGTGTGTGTATATATATATATGTGTGCGTGTGTGTGTGTGTAATTCTATATATTGCATAAAAACAACTCAATTAGAATTAAACTTACGTACAAACAATAATCTTAAAAATCCACCCATATAATTTTTTTCATCATACAACGTGTGAAAGCACGTGCGATACCCTAGCCTCATCAGCCGCCAACCTGGGTGATAACACAGTTTCGGTAGCTCAAGGCGGTGCTACCGAAACTGGTACAAACAATACTCTTAAAAATCCCCCCATATATATATATATATATATACAAAGGCGAGATTGCTTTAAATAACCCTCAGGCATTGATATACTATTAAACCTAATAAACAACTTGAACTTATAAATGTGATTAGAAATAACGGTAAGATTATTTTTATCAGTAAAATCTTTATAGTGCTCTATGCAATAAAAATTCAGAGCAGTATCATCATATTTTGAACAATAGAATAGAATCATCATATAAATAAGATAAAAAATTCATAACAAATTTCTACGCTGTTCATCCCCTAGAAATTAGTATTTGACACTAGATCATATAAAAATCGACAATATGAAACTCAGTCGTAAGTTTTTATGCTGTTTATATCATCCCCCATTTTTTACTTGAAAATGTTGTATATATATATATATATATATATAAGACTTAGACAACTGATAGCATAGATGTTTTTGCCCATTCACCATTCTGTGTCTATTTTATCCTAACATGGATATTTGTTACACCACGGAGATTGAGAACTCTTTTTTTTATTATTGAATTATGTCGAGTTCTTTTAACCTCAGAAATGAAATAATTCATTCCCGTTTTCTATTGGTTAGTGAAGTGTCAATGACATAATAATTATCATCGTAAGAAATGAGTTCGGCGGCCCAAGTTCAATTTCGGGATGAGACTGTTTCTCTTTCTGCTATTGACCTAGTGAAACACATGGATCACTTACTCTCTCTCTCTCTCTCTCTCTCTCTCTCTTCTGATGAGTTAATAATAAGGAAGACTTGGCTTCATCGGGAAAACTGTTCCGTTGACAGAAAACTGCGAATTTTAATATTGATGGCTTTGCCATCATTTTTTGTAATACGTGGATATATCTACCTACCCCTCCACACGAGCAACACGCGACAGCATGTCAGTTTTAAGTGGAGTTCACTTGGTTTGAACTCAGTGTTTTCCTTCTCCTTGACCAGTTGCCATACCAAAGTTGAAGAACCTTAACTGCCCTACTACGTACCCATAGTTAAAGAGAGATTAATTTGATTCATATCTTTCGCTAGAGTATTAGTGCTATGTGAAATGGGAAGCAGTTTCGTCAATTATTTGAACTCGTGTCACCGTGTCCATTTCCTATAACATGAATGCCTCCATAATAATTATTTTTAAATAAGAGTTTGGAATAATTCTTTTCCTCTTTTACATATCTTTGTTCCCATTGTGTAAGTTTTCTTTTTTCTCTTTTGATTGATTTTTTTTTCAATTTATTTATTCTAAATCCAATCACATCTCCAGATGTTTGTGTTTTATGCAAATTCAAATGGGAATTCTGCGAAAGGCATGGTAATTTTGTTGAAATTGCTCAGCTTGTTTTTTGGCCGGGACAAGCTTTTATCATTGTTAATTGCTATGATAAAAAGCCGACGGAAATGATGCGGACTTTCTGTCATGTAGATCAGTTTTTCTTTCAATTTTTCTTTCAAACTGCTTTCCGAATAGATTAATAGAATTTACGGAGCCAAAAGGGAATGAAATGATTATCTAGATAGCTACTGGTAAACAGAAATCAAATCGACTTAAATAATCCCACGATCAAGTAGACTGTCGAGGTTCATTTTCGGTTCTTATTAACATTCGCAAAACAACAATGATTATTTGATTATACCAACCTCATCTACAAATGATATATGATGTTTTATAAAGAATCACGCACACGCACACTCACACACACACTGGGGAGAAAATGAGCCCAACTCATATTTCTATTTTTATTGGAGAGTTAATATTAGTAAGAAAAGTACAAAATAAATTATTTGATAAGCAGACGTTAAATCCTTTTTAATATGGAATGATTTTACCATGGAATTTTTTGAGCGAAGCAGTTAGTTTAGGCATGATGTCAGTTTCTTAAATTGACATATAGAAATGTTTTCCGATTCATTCCTCATTCCTTCTCACAGCGTGCCTTCATTAGAAACCATCTAACCAGACAGGTTTTCTTTCACTGCACTCCAATTATTTTCAGATGGATTTAATTCTACACTTTGTCCAGGCCAGAACATCACTGATAATGAGTTTTCAGTGAGCCAACTTTTTGTCGATTTCACAGCACGAGAAGGTGCGTTATCATGTTGAAAAATGATATCCGCTCAATTTACCGAAGATAACAGCCTGTCAATAATTGGAAATAATATTTTCTCAAGAATATTAATGTGTTCTTTAGCATTATTATGTTCATTACATCGAATAATTTCATCAACCTCTAAGATGAGAAAAATCCCCACTCTATTATTTAACAATTTCCAGGTTGCTTTTAGATGTTACGATAATAGTTTTTCAACTGATTTTCAAAGACAAAGTGCTAAAGCATCGGTTAAAGGTAAAATCTTCATTTTTTTTATCATATTAAGTTCAAATTAAAATATTCTGTTCTAAAATGCAAATTATTTTCAAGAATTCTTTTATTAAATAAACAAGGTTTCTTAGCACCTATTTTTGTCATGAGTTTATTTTTTCTTTTTAAGCTTCTAGGGTCACTCTTGGAATAGTCTTTTCATTACTAAATTTAAACGTTTTAGTCAAGTTGGTCTGTGTTTTCTCTATAGCACTGAAAACAACAAATTTTATTCATTAGTTGTCTCATTTCGTGTAGGGACGACCAGAACACCCATTTTTTTTTTGGTGGAAACGGTTTTTCAAATGCTGGCTAATTCTCTCTAAAGAGAACAAGATTGTATGTTGCTCTTCGCAATTTAAGATATTAAAAATCTGTTCATATTGTGTCCTTTTCTGTCTCATTTCCATAATTATTTTTTCTCATTTAGACGAAGTCATTTATTCTTCGATGACATTTTTTTAATTTAACCATAGATACTTTCTTACTAATTAGGTTAAAAAAAAAACAGACAAAATTGCATTTAAAAAAAGAACATCAAATTTTATCTGCTAATGGGATACGGTAAAAGAAATGTAACAAAAGAAAACCAAAGCTCAATTTTTTGCTTCCCACCATCATATATATATATATATATATATATATATATAATGATGGGCAAGCAAAAATTTGAGCTTGGGTTGTCTTATATATATATATATATATATATATATATATATATATGCGCGCGCGTGTGTGTGTGTGTGTGTGTACGGGGCAGTAAGCTGGAACTATCAATATGAAATAATGGCTAGGAAAAATCTTTCAGACTCTAATTACTGTAGGGAGTTCAATATTTAATTGTGACACTATAATATTCAATAGATTAAACTATTTTCATACCTATCAAAGACACACCAACTATAGATCATTGTTATCACACACTATTCAGCTAGTAACATGATCGTTATACAAGATATTTGAACAAAATAACACTTAATTAACTTGTGGTTTTCTCTGTGCTTTGAATAGTTGTCTTCAGTTTGAGAGACTATTTTTTTCTGTTCACATAAAAACTGGGATTTGAGTCTTAGGGCACTACCGATTATCCAGCGGCCTTGATCTCGAATCCGATTTGGATTAATCATTCTCAATAATCAACTGAGCTTATAATAACACCAATTAATGCACCTCTGACCTACCAATTTCTAACATTCCATACCATAAAAGCTCTAAGAATGTTATGAGTAAACTAAATAATTCTCATGTCAAATTCTTTGATAAATGCTTCAATCGTCTTGTGAATGTTTACCATTTCTGAAATGTGCTTCATGTAAAATAAGTGATACTTGTCTTTCAACAACATAAAATTCCTCGATGTTGGAGTTGAAAAAAGGGTGAAGGTTGTAGTGGATGCATGTGATTGTTTAGTGAATATGTTACTCTCCAATTTGTAGTGAGTGAGTGTGAGTTTCCGTCCGTATTTTACGGGTATTACTTTCACGTTCAGTTCCACCACAAATACCACACACATTTTACAAGCACGTAAATAAATGGAATAAGACAACAAGGAACATTAAGAAACAAACAATTTAATAATCATATAAAAATAAGAATAAAAGTAATGAGAAACACAGTTATGGCCAGTTGAATGAAAATAGGGTTGTTCGGCCGTGTGTGTGTGTGTGTTTACATGTTAGTAAAGTCTATCAAATAGTTGGCCAAAGTAAAAAGGATAAAAATTTCGTCTTTACTTACATACATGGGTATGTGTGTGTATATGAGTGATGGACTGTAAGTATGGGTCTTTGCTTTCATTTAGTCCGCACGTGTGTTTTCTTATGATTTAGGCGACAACGTGTCGCATTGATAAAAGAAGGTCGCATGCCTTTTCCCTTTGAGTCTTATGGCGTGGTTCTCTGCTGTCTGTTCATGAACCCTCGTAGTAGAAGGAATGAATGTTGATTAAATTCGTTATTTAAACTTTTTGGGGTCACTAAAGTGGATCAAAAAATAGTTTTATTGCGGGTCCTAAAATTCAAGCGCGTAGACATTTCATGAACAATTAGATTCGTATATTTACTTATTTGTTTTAGAGCCTAAAGATGTTCTGTTCATTAGTTTCTGATCCGGATTTTCTAGAATGTTCTTATTCTATGTTTTTACCTGATTGGTTGAAAAATATAAACATGTAACTTCAATGCTGATGCGATTTTGATCCGAAATTTTCTTGAATGTTCTCATGTATGTTTTGGGGTTGATTATTTCAAGGCTAAAGAAATGTGTATTCTACAATGTTCAGTATTCAATAAACTATATACACATTATTCTTGAACGGCAGTTTGAGTCAGGGAAGAGTAGAATAAAGTGTATTTTGCAACATTCCGATTGGTATACAGATATTTAAAACGTTCTCAATTTTTTGACGCATTAAGATTAAGACACAAATCGTTGATCCCAATTTAGAAGAATTCTGGTGATATATATTACTATTGATAATTGTTTCTGTACGCATAAACCAGTATTATACTTTGGAAAATGAACAATGGTTTGTATTTTTTACAGCTAGTTTGATGCATTCGTTTATCAAGTATTTTTTCGTTTTTATCTCCGTCACTGCATTGCCTATAGTTGCTATTTTCATGTGTATTAACAACTTTTGCTTTGCATAATTGTTTTTAAGGAACCATTTAATGCTGCTGTTAAAAAGGATTCCGTTTCATTTATGAGTTTGTTTGTTTTTTTCAGCCATGTCTTGGCCATCAAAATGTAGAATTAAATCCATCTTGTGCACAATTTTATCAAGTTTGTCGCTTAAAGTATCCATACAGTTGATTTTCAAAATTACCGACCCAGGTGTCTAGTTTTATACTCTCTTTGCTCTAATTACCTGTAAGAATGTTGAGAGCAGTATTAAACAAGTCCTGGCGACAACACCCCACGAGACTTCAACTATACGGACACTTGCCCCCCATCACGAAAACTATACAAGTTAGACGAACCAGACACGCGGGACACTGCTGGAGAAGCAAGGACGAGCTCATAAGCGATGTACTCCTGTGGACCCCCACTTATGGATGTGCAAAAGTAGGACGACCAGCACGAACTTACATACAGCAACTATGTGAGGACACAGGATGTAACCCTGAAGACCTGCCGGAGGCGATGAATGATAGGGAGAAATGGCGAGAGAGGGTCAGGGATATCCGCGCTGGCGGCGCGACATGATGATGATGATGATGACTTATTATGGGATTGATTGTTTCGTTTCTATCACCATATAATCTACATGTGCTATCTTGTTGCGTTTTATCTATTTTTGCTTTGACATTGATGGTTCTAATGGCGTTGATCTCAAAATAGATTCAGTTTCTCTCTTAAGGTTTCACTTCCTTTTGCCATGTCCAATTTTTATTGCGAGAGGTTTCGTTGGTTTGCCACTTGAAATGTCCAAACAATTCTGTACCTGCCAATTTTATTTTCTAGTTATGCTTGTTCTGTTGATCCAATTTACCAACCCCTCCACTCGGGCAGGATATGACACAAGGTCAAATTTTTAAGCGGAGTTTAACAGGTTTGAATTCAGAGTTTTCCTTCTCCTAGACTAATTGCCTCACCAAGGCTGAGAAACCCAGTCTGTCCTACAATTTACCCATAGCTTGGGTGAGAATAATTGGATTCATACCTTTCCCAAGGGTATTAATGCTATGTGAAATCCAATCAGCCTCGTCCAGGATTTGAAATCGTGTCGCCGTGTCCATTTCCTACGACGATAATCATTACACCTCAGGCCCCTCCTTTTTGTTCTGTTGATGCTTGTCTTTTTGTATTCTTTCTAGTCACTATAATCGGCCTTTTTCTGCGCTTTTTATGTCGCCTTTGAATCGTTGTATTAATGCATCGTTTTTATTATTATTATTATTATTATTATTATTATTATTATTATTATTATTATTATTATTATTATATACTCCTTTAGATTTTTTCACATTAGTGTTAGCTGATGGTTTTTCACTGGAGGTTGAGTGACAGGACTCGCCTCAGAATTCTGGCCCTTCTCAGCAGTGCTGTCATTTGGATAGTCTCTAGCCATCCGCCAACCTCAAAGTCCACCAGGCCCTTCAATAATCCTTTAGTTATTTGGCCTAAAGCACCAATCACAATTGGCACAATCGTCACTTTCATGTTCCACAGCTTTTTCAATCCTCTAGCATGGTCGAGGTACTTATCTCTCTTTTCACATTCTTTCAGTTTATTCTATGGTCAGCCGGGACATCAAAGTCGACAATTTTGCAGATTTTCTTTTTCTTTTTTGTTGATTATTATAAGGTCTGGTATTATTATTATTATTATTATTATTATTGTTATTATTATTGTTATTATTATTATTTACTCCTTGAGAGTTTTTCACATCAGCATTAGCGAATGGTTCCTTGCGAATTCTTCACGGTACCATTACCTGGTGGTATTTCAATGGAGTCTGAGAGACAACCAGTCTCCGCAGGTCTCCAGGATATTTCTTAGAATCCTAGCCGATCATAAAAATGCTATAATCTGGATGGTTTCGGTTCGTTCTCCGATTTCCTGCTCTTCCAATCCTATTTCCAATTTCTTGGGAACCGTTACAAGTATACCAATCACAACTGGAATCACCGTCACTCTTATATTTCACAGTTTTCTTAGTTCACTGGTAAGATCTAAGTACTAGTCTCTTTTTTGTTTTCTTTGATTTTCACTCCATGGTCTGCTGAGACGAAAAAATCTACTATATGGAAAATTCTTTTTTTTTTATTCATTATCATTATTTGTGGGGCTTTTACTTGGATTCGGTGATCCGTTTGTGTCTCAAAATCCCTGATAATTTCATGCATCTTATTCTTAAAAATTATTATTCAAATTCTTTTTATTCTCAAGAAAAATCTCATTCATTTGTTTTAGTCCCCCCCACTACCCTACCCTCTCAAAAGAAAACAACACCAAAAACACTGAGGCTGGGAAGAACCTGAAATTATTATATTATTTTTTCTTCAAAAATCCTCTAAATGTTTTTTTTTTTGTTTTGTTTGTTTGTTTTTTTAGTTGTGAAAAAATTCCAGAAAATATCCTTTAGATAAGAAAAAAATTAATATATCTCAATTCATAAGTCACGAACATTTTGGCTGAAAAAACAAACTGAAAAATTCGCTGACAAGATAGTTTATACGACTAGATAACCGTTACTTCCAGTAATTGACACATCTTTTAAAAGATAAATACTTGAATAAATAAAACTCGTTCATCTTTTTAAAAAGAAATAACAGTAACTACTTACATAGAAAAGGGCACCTTGGGTAGTGTAATGGTTCCCAAACTTGACTAGCAAACCTGCAAGATTGAGTTCGTGTCACATTGAGTGCCTCATTCAATCGGCCTTGTGCCACATCAAAGAAAAGAGCTTCGTAAATTACAACTAATTAAATAGAAAGATATATACGAAAACTTAGGATGGACGTAATTTTAAATATTCTCTTAGAGAATTTGTGATAAAAAATGTAAATGAAGACAAACGAAAATACCTAATTTTCTCTTATGAAATTATTTAGTAAGCTTGGTTTTGTTGAGACACAAGGCCAGAAATTTGGGGAACACAGCGAAAAGAATTGTTGCTCACCATTATTCCACCTTAGGTAACAAAATGTAATTTACTAAGCTTTTTGCTTAGATGTGGCACAAGGCCATATGAAAGGGACACCCAATGAGACTCGAACTCATTCGTGTAGGTTTGCTAACCATTACACCACCAAAGGTGCCCTGGGTGACTAAATGTTGCTGTAAAATCGAAACTATTTTTGAGAAAAAATATTTTTATCGTTACAAATTTGCAAGTTCGAATTAATCTAAAAGCCGGATTTCGGTACAGTTAATGCTGCCACTGATTGTTCTGTAGAGGCGCCTTTGGTGGTGTAATGGTTAGCAAGCTCGACTAGCAAACCTGCCAGAGTGAGTTCGGGTCTCATTGGGTGCCCATTTCATATGGCCTTGTGCCACATCTAAGCAAAAACCTTAGTAAATTTCCACTGCTTGTGCTGTAAGATATCTGTATAAAATTTTTAACAAATCGACTAAATTATCAATTTGAAAAAAAGATTTTTAAACCGTTTTTTTTTTATTGCAAATACTGTTGATTTGAAAGGAAAACATTCAAGCTACTCTTAAAATTTGTTTTAATTTTCCAAGTCATCTTTTTAACTCGGCGAAAATGAATTTTCGGATAAGAAAATTGAATTCAAAACAAATTTACGATACAAATGCTGACACCTATGTACACTTTGACGTATAAATAAGGACACTTTTAGATTCACGTCTTTCATTTTCTTTTTGGGGCTAAAATACAAGCAATTTCTTTTTGAATATAAATATCCCCAGATTTTTAGTCAGGCAAATATATACCGTATTATTAGTTTGCAGGTATTCCTTCTTTTTTTTTTTTTCAGTTATCTTATTGGCCAAGTTGAACAAAAATAATAGCCATTGTATAAAAAGGACATTTAGGAGAAATTTACAACGATATTCATTCTTGGCTTAGTCTAATATCTATAGTGCAATTATCATATTTTCTCGTTCTGTCACTATCGTTCCTACCTCTCTCTCTCTCTCTCTCTCTCCATTTCACACAATGTTTCTCTCTCTCCCTGTCTCTTTTTTCGCTTCACACACACAGAGACACACACAGAAACAGATATATATATATATATATATATATATATATATATATATATATATATATATATATATATTAATGAAGAGGCGGAAAATTTTATAATTATCATTCTCTTTCCCCTTTCTCGCACCCTCTCTCTGTCTCCTTCCACACACACGGACACACACAATATATATATATATATATATATATATATATATATATATATTTATATATATATATATATATATATATATATATATATATATATATATATATCCAAGTATATGTAAATGTATGAGAGAAACAGAGATAAAAAGAATAAAATAAGGAGTATAGTATTTGAAAAAATACAAATATATATATATATATATATATATTAATCTCTCTCTCTCTCTCTCTCTCTCTATATATATATATATATATATATATATATATATATATATCATAATCACCATTATCCAGTCGTGGTAATAACATAAATATCCTTGATTATCTCTTGCCATCGGTCCCTATTGTCCATTCTTCCTGGCAGGTTCCCTAGACAGCATTCAGTGCCAACACAGAGCTGGTGTATGTAAGTCATTTCTGGTTAGCCAACACTAGCGCTTCCTGGTATAGGAGTTCATAAGAGAACATAGATTATGAGTCTGACCTTACTTATCGAGCCGTGCCCTGAATGTCTTCGTCTTACTTAGATGGGTTCCGAGATGGGAGGTAAATGGCCGTACAGCGGCTCTTTTTTCGGATGCTGCTTCCAGGATTTGTTCTAAACAGTATGTAGAAATCTTATGTAGTTCCCATCTAGCTTTTTTCTATATGCTTTTCATTGGAGTCCAGGTGGTGCAGTCATTCAGTAGTATTTACCCGATGCCCAGTCGGCTGGGGCTTTAGAATACACCGACTGCTTCTCTGCAGAGGGGTAGGACTCCCCTATGAGTGTCCTGGATATGACACTAAACAATTTGGTGGTGAGGTTCAAGTGTTGGTGGAGCTTTGAGGTACGTGGAATGCTCCTTCATTGCCATCGCTTCCGAGTCCACTCTGGCCCGGAGTTGTAGCACCTGATAGGGTTATATCTATTGGTCAAATAGAACTAAACTGTGTAATTAGGCTAAACTAAATGGTTTGAATTAGAACTGATTAAACAGAATAGCTTGAAATAGAAATGTTTTGACAATAAAACTGTGTACTTAACTAAACTGAATTGTTTGAAATAGAACTGTTTATTTGCATAAAAATAGATTTGGCATTAAATAACCTACAATGTTTTATATGCCATAATAGACAATCAAACAAACAAAAATAAAAACAGGACCTACACAGCCACAGGTTGGAAGAAATCCTTTTTTTATTTTATCTGAGAGATCAGGTGTCCACATGATCGAAAATTTCCCAGTCGGCTGGGGCTGTAGAATACACCGACTACTTCTCTGCAGAGAGGTAGTACCCCGCCCCACCAACGAGTCTCCTGTATATGGCACTAAACAATCTGATGGTGAGGTTCCAGCAATACTGGAGCTTTGGGGAAGGTGGAGTACCCCTTCATTGCCATTGCTCCCAGGTCCACTCTGGTAGCACCTGATAAGGGTCCTATTTATGAGTTAAATAGAACTAAACCGTGCTTCTTTCACTATACTGATTTTTGCATTTAAACTGAATTGCTCAGAATAGAACTGTTTTGACGTCTAAACTGTGTACTTATGCTGAACTGAATTATCTGAAATAAAACTGTTTGATATTTAACCCTGTGTATTGCCCAGTCAGCTGGGGCTTTAGAATACACTGTGATTCTGCAGAGGGGTATGACCCCCCTAACGAGTGTCCAGGATATGACACTAAACAATCTGATGGGGAGGTTCCAGCAATGCTGGAGCTTTGGAGACTGCGGAGTACCCCTTTATTGCCATTGCTCCCGGGTCCACTCTGGCCCTGAATGGTAGCATCTGATAGGGTCCTGTCTATGGATTAAATAGAACTCACAGCATACTAATGCTAAACTAAATTGTTTGAATAAACCGAATAGCTTGAAATAGAAATGTTTTTGACAATTAAACCGTACTTACATTTAAACTGCGTGCTTATGCTTAACTGAATTATTCGACATTAATGCGCTGTGTACATCTTCCCCTTGATCCTCTACCGATTGTCAGAACTTCCTCTGCCTAAGGATCATCGGCTGGCGCTACAACAATCCCTCACCAGATTACTCCGATGGTCCGTAGACAGATCTGAATTCAACCGGATCTTTTTATGCCCGATCTGGAGAGCCATTGACTCGCTGAAAGACACACATACTTGGGCCAATCCTTGTCGGGGAACGTGGTATAGAGACAAAAGTCGAGGAGAACTTTTCCTCGCCTCCAGTCAGACCCAAAAGCCGAAAGTCGACTCAGATCAATGGGCGAAACACCGTTTGTTCGCGAATGCCGTAAGGCTCTTCGTAACCTTCCTGGGTCCAGTGACCTTTCACAGTCCAGGAAATAACTGTATCGGGAACTTGTGGTTGGATCCGCTTCGGACCCTCTCTGTGAGCAGCACGACTGGACGGCGGAGGAGATCAGCTCCCATTGGAATTGGGCGCCAGGTTCGAGCTTCTTGAACAACTCCAAGATCTCGGTCACCTGGCAGATTGCACAGAACTCGTTTTCCCTTTTCGGCTTGAACTTCAGAGCGGACCAGGCAGACATGCCTGATTGCGCTCGCTGCGGCAGTAACTTGGAAGAAACAGCTGAGCACGTATTCTACTACTGTGCTCTTGCTGCTCGACGTTGGTTACGTTATGGATAACATTTTACCTCCGTTTCAGGGTGAGAAGCGTGTGGTGTTTCTCGCGATCCTAGCTGTAGCCAGAATGGTGATTTGGACGACGCGAAAGAAGGAATTGTATGACGATGCAAACCTTTCTCATTGTGATTTGATATTGTTCTTGAGACATCAGCTTAGGGTCAAGATCAGATGCGATAGAAAACGCTTGGACCGCATAACATTCTACAAAAGGTGGGTGAATGCAGTGAACCTGGTCGTACGAAATGGGGCAATGTTGGAGTGATCCTTCCCTCCTCTTCGTGTGCATGGCGTCTACTGTCCGGGTCCCTCAGGACCCCATCTTGGGTAAGTAGGTTTTTTGCCCTTCAACCCTAGGTAGCAGTATGTTTTGAGTCATCATCCCCGTCACCTAGTTGTTAGTCTCCAACCCCTATTGTTTTTATACCATAACCCTTACTCCATTCCGCTTTTTTCTGAATATCTTGGAAACTTATCAGAATAAATTCATCCTACCTGTCCTCACTGTGCCTAACACTGCTTTTTCTTTTTTCCGATTAGATCAGATCCCCCTCCCACTTAGGATAGTTCCGGCTTGTTTTTGACGTTCTCGGACATCGGAAAACAATCAGCCTCCATATCGTAGAAGCGGACATGGGAGGGCAAAGAAACGGGGATTTTTTTTTTTCGTTTGGGGTTTTTTCTCTCATCCCCGAAATACTACATTTTGTTAATAAAATCATTCATTTCATTTCGGGATATGAATTCAGTCTTCTCATAGAGTAAATGCGATATTTTGGTGGATGTAGCATGGTTGTTGAAGGATGAATTTCTATATATTGTACTGTGGCATGGGTCGGCGAATGTAGCTAGCTAGGATCCCTTAGACAATTAGACCGCTCCCTTCCCCTTCTCCACAAAGCCATAAGTCCTCGTGCCTTCCATTTTTGTACCAAATGGAAATAAAAACCAGTATTAATCCGTTTTTTTCACAAAACAAGATCAACAAGCCCGAAAGAAGACTTCATTTGAATCAAAATTTATCGATCATAATTATTTTTTCATTCTAAAATAATTTTGACCAAACATATTTTCATTAAAAGAATTAAAATCGAATCGCGTTGGCTTATAAACGGACCGTCAGGCATATTTTTCTTCCGATTTACCATTCTGTCAGATTTATCTCCTGCCTTTATACATAAGTATATCATCATCATGTCGTGCTGGTAGCACGGATATCCCTGACCCTCTCTCGCCACTTTCCCTATCGTTCATCGCCCCTGGCAGGTCTTCTGGACTATATCCCGTATCCTCACATAGCTGCTGAATGTATGTTCGTGCTGGTCGTCCTGCTTTTGTTCGGCCATATGTGGGGGTCCATAAGAGTACATCACTTATGAGTTCGTCCCTGCTACTCCAGCAGTGTCCTGCATGTTAATGTGCTGCGTTATATGTTTAGTTTTTTTTAGCCATCTTTTTATGTCTCACACTGATAGAATGAAACAGTCTGTCTGTGGATGACAATATATATATATATATATATCATCCTCTTGTCGCCTAACCCTTTTTCGCCACCTCTACATATCGTTCATCGCTTCCGGCATGTCCTCAAGGTTACACCCCGTATCCACACAGAGCTGCTGTAAGTAGGTTCGAGCTGGTCGCCCTGCTTTTGCTCGGCCATGTAAGGGGTCCATATCTGGTTCGTCTAATTTAGATATTTTTCGTGATGGATGGTAGGTGGCCGTACAGCTGCTGCTTTGTGGGGTGTTTCCTCCAGGATCTGTTCAATATTGTTCGCAGCATTCTTGTGTAGTTGCCGTCAAGCTTTTTCTCGAGCCGTTTTGTTAGCGTCCATGTAGTGCATCCATATAGCAGTATCGACACGATCGCTGCTTGGAAGAAACTGCGTTTCATTTCATCGGTCAGGTCTAAGTTCCATGTGACCGATAGCCTATTGAGGCTGTCCATGCCTTTGTTAGTCGCGTGTCGATATCTGTCTCGGTCGATGAGACACTGCTTCCTTGGTTGGTGAACTTGTCTACTAGTTTCAGAGAGCTACCGTTTAGTGTGGAAATGTCGCCTTTTTGTTTAAAGCACATGTATTCTGTTTTGTGTGTATTGACATGGAGGCCAATAACACACACACACATATATATATATATATATATATATATATATATATATATATATATATATATATATGTGTGTGTGTGTGTGTGTATATATATATATATATATATATATACAGATATATATATATATATATATATATATAGAGAGAGAGAGAGAGAGAGAGAAATCCGAATTAAAAATAAACAACGAAGCAAAAGTAAAATTTCGTTCAGTACAAGTAGTTGAGTATTAAAACACTTCTAACCCTGACAGGCTAACCTACCCAATCTATCAATTAGAAACCCTTCCAACAGATAAATTTTCGCACTAAAATGTAACAAGAACAAAAAATAGCTAGAAAAAAATAGTATAATAGACTTCTTGAAGACAATCGATGTAGACTATCGAAAGCGCAAGAGTGTAGAATTTAGAGCCCCCCCCCCTCTATCCTCTGAACCCAGACCTACACATGCACACCCACAAACACAAAAAATACAAAAAAGATAATCGACTATAAAAGCCGGAAAAGAAACAAAGAAAGATAATAAAAATTACAAAAAAAAAAAAAAAAAAAGTAACCAAACAATATAGATATACGAGGTAAATCCGGTGTCAAAAACAATTTATTTCAATTCCAAACAACAAATTCCGTGTTTTCCCGTTCAAAGGAATCTAGCTTGAATCTAATGCATATCCCATTCTTCTCTTGCACGCTTTTATGCACTGCTGGAAGGATTCTTCATAGATATTTCTCTGCTCCCTTTGATGGCTTCCACGCCTTCAAAACAGCTAGCTTTATTGATTCTCTTAAGCTTGAAAATAAGAAAAAATCACACGGAGCAAGATCAGGGGAATCGCGAAGTTCTCCCAGACGGTATAATTCCATTCGGCCAGGAACTTCCGGATGCACATGGCTCTATGAAGAGTTGTATTTTCATAGTAAAGCGGCTATGATTTATCCTACTGCAAATCTCGTCTCTTCTCTTGTACTGAATAAAGCATACGTCGCAGGATCTTCTTGAAGACTTAATGATTGATTGTTTGTACTTTGTTGTAAGAACATGCTGCGAACATTAAAGAACGTGATAAATATTACTTTGATTTTTATTTTTAACTCGGATGAATTCTTCGACCTCAGTGGTGTCATAGACGCTTGGTTTAAGGGTCGTACTTAAAAATTCAGTCGCATCGCCTGCAATGACTCTATGAAACAAGTCTGATACTCATTGAAGACGCTCTTGATGTCCTGAAAAACCTGCATGCAGCGTTCCATTTGATCACCGTTCAGCGGTCTTTGCACCATTTTTGCGGGGACTTTTTTGCCTGCTCAAATCTCTGGTTATAATCATCCAACTCTGATATTTTTCATTTCCGTCTGACTTGCGTTCATTTGAACAGTTAACTGACAATCCTTACACATCACCTGCCTTACTCTCATGACGTTGACCTCAGCCCAACCTGTTGAAGGCTTCTCGCTTCTAGCGTCGTTTTTCACCTCTCTCGGCCTCTTTTTGAACTTCTTTGGCATTGAAAAACATATGTGCGATATGTTGTTATCTCTATTCCTTTTCAAAAACATTAGAAGTATTTCTGATGGAGTTTTCCGTAACTGGAGCAAACATTATCAGTTTGATACATTGTTCAATGTTCTTCGTTCGTAACTCTGTACTTATAGCTGAACGACCAGAAAATGAGAAGGCGTAACTAAATGTATTTGTAAAAATCCGATAAACGATGAAAACTTATCTTACCGTTATATACTCTCATGAAATCATGTGAGATAATTACACAGTCAGCTTATCCATCTTTCGCTTGTAGTTCATATAATACACCCAGTCTGGATACTTTTCAGAGAGACCTAGTATATATATATATATATATGTGTGTGTGTGTGTGTGTATATATATATATATATATATATATATGTGTGTGTGTGTATGTGTGTGTGTGTGTGTGTGTGTGTGTGTGTGTGTGTGTAACGGTAATATCAAATGAAATACAAGAGGGAGAAATAGAAAGATATTTTGAGACCAATTGTCTACCATATGTTTCTCTTCTAACTACCAGCTATAAATGTCTTCAGCTCTATACATTTCTATAAAAGGGACAAAAGCTGCCATTAGACAGACTATGAATGGAATAGACAAAAAAAGTTAAAAGTGATGCTGAATGAGCACACTTGGATATGAAAGCATCTGTGTATGTATTGGTGAAGTCACTGCTCTTTTACCAACAGACGTTACTTATTTTTGTTTTTCGTTTTTGAGCAGTTTTTTGTTTCTGAATCGGCTAGAAGATTGCAATAAAAAACAAGAAAATTGTTATATAATTCAAGAAATAATATATCACTGTTTATAACTCCAAACAGTTCTAAGAAGGTAAGTTCTTAGTTGATATTATGGCATATCATTCATTATTCGTTGAGTTATTTAAAGCTAAATCAGTCTATGTCTCATGCAGTTATATGGTTTCAAATATCTTATAATTGTAATAATACTTTGTAATCACTTATAGATTCATGTACCTATTCTTACTAGAAATGTCTTTCATACAGCTATATGCTTTTAAGTATTTCTACCTGATATTAATAAGTTGCACGCGATTATATGGTTTCAAGTAACTATCTTTATTTAATCACGATAATAATAACAAGTACTTGGGTCTTGTCAGAGAAATAAGAAAGCTGAGGAGAATCAAAGTAACGGCGGAACCAACTGAATTTGGCGTGCTTCGAACATTACCCAAATGCTCGAAAAAGGGCTAGAAGAATTGAAAATTTGAAGACGAATCGGAATCATCCAAATTTCAGTAATATTGTGATCAACTCGAATACTTGGAAGTATCCTGGGGACCTGAGGTGATTTGCTGTCATACAGAGTCTAGTGAAAGACCATCAGATAACGCTGGTGTGAAGAACTCACCTGACGTAAAATGATTATATAGGGACGATTTAAAGTAATTTGCAAAAAATGATGATTTAGTAAGTCTACAATTTTTTTTTTTAGATTAAGTGACAACATAAGGATGGAGTTTGGTCTGGAAGTGCTAAAGTCACGTTAAGGAAAGGCTTGCCCTTAAAGTCTAAAAAACATCATTTTCTCTGCAACAGAGCTAGAATACAAAAAACTTTTAAATATTTAGGAATTAATGAAGCGAAAGCTATCATATCATAAAGACAAAATAATAAAACAGTTCTTAAGGAGAATAAGTGCCATACATAAAATAGAACTGAATACAAAAAATAAAGAAAATACACAGGGAATTAAGACAAAAAGACATCAATACGATAATCGACACACTAAATACTGAAAAACAAGAACAATCAAAGCAAAATGAACCGGAAACTTTAAACAATCGTAATACCACACATCCAAACCACACTAAATAAACACAAACAGAAAAAGAAAAAATGAATTCATAAAACTTAAAGAGAATTATGTTTGAAAAGAAGGCAGTGTTACCATCATTATGAAACCAAGACTGGAGAAGAGTCAAAGCAGAAACTAAAAAAAAAATGGACTAATTATCAACACATACCTCAACGAAAAACAACGGACTTAAACGAACTAATTTATGCCGGAGCAAACTTAGTCTATGAAAAAATTCGGTATTATACAAAAGAACTCGAACAGAAACCCAAAACCTCGTTGCGAAATTCGACTGGAAATGCAGATAAGAAATCTACGACAACAAGCAAAAATGATAAAATAAAGATAATACGCTGGAACATGTTTTCGACAAACAGTAAAAAGCAACACAAGTAAAACAAACAATACGACTGAAGGAAATTAACCAGAAGACTAAAAAGATATAGAGACGGGTTAAAACAATATAGACGAAACAGTGCATTCCAAAACACCAAAAACACATTTCATAAGCAAGTAGGGGAAGATTGCAGGAAGACAAACCAAAAACTAGATGAAAAGGAAACAAGACAATTTCAGAGCAAAATATGGCAACCAAGAGATCGGGAACGTTGGAAAACAGTTAGAAGAACTCGAAGAAGTATCAAAGGCGAAAATTCACATCGATTTACTCAAAGCAACACTAAAAAAAAAGATATAAAAACTCAAGGCCGTTATGACCTACATGGATTCAGGTTTTAAAAATCCACTTTCATCGTTAACCGACTAGCTGTAAAAATGAATAGATGTTTAGAAGAAGCAGACGTACCCGAATGAATGACCAAAGGAAAAGCCACATTGATCCAAAAAGACCCCCAAAAAGCAACAGCCCCATACATCTACAGAAGCGTAACGTGCCTACAGATGTTGTAGAAAGGACTAATGTCACAAATATGGGAAGCTATTTCATTATCATTAATAAGCCGTAGACTGTTCTCAGAGGAACAGAAAGGATGCTACAAGGGGACCAGAGGACTAAAGAATTGCTGCACATTGATCAACACATCCCCAATTAGAGCTAAGCGAGACGAAAAATTTAGCTATGATGTAGATTGACTAAGAAAGACCTAAGATATGGTCCCGTAAAGCTAGATAATGATTTGTCTCAAAATATACAAGATATCAAGCCAAGTCATAAACTTTATGGAAACCTGAAAAGTTGAATTGACAGCAGAATGAAAAAGCTTTGTTGAGGCAAAGATCCAGAAAAATATATTCCAGGGAGATGAACTATAATATTACTATATACAATTGCGATTAGTCAACCCAGCAACATTCTGAAGAAATACACATTCAAATACAAATTAAGTAAATTGCAAGAAAAGATCAATTACCTAATCTGCATGGACGACATCAAACTGTTTGCCAAAGAGGAAAAAGAATTGGAGACTCTAATAGAGGCTGTGAGGATGTACAGGCAGGACATAGGGATGGAATTTGACACAGAATAATGTGACATCCTTGTAATGAAAAGCAAGAAACTACACAGGATTGAAGGAATAGAACTACTAAGTCAAGAATGTTCGAGGAAAAGGAAACGTACAAATACTTGGGAATATTGGAAACGGACACTATCAAACAAGTGGTGAGGAAAGAAAAAATCATAAAGAGTATCTCCGGGGAACAAGTAAGAAACTCAAAACCAAACAATATAGCACTAACCCTATAAAATGAATAAATATCTGGGCTGTGCACCCTCGTAAGATGCTCAGGACCATTCTTGAAGTAAACCAGAGAAGAACTTCAACAAATGGAATAGAGAACAAGAAGACTAATGACGATGCCTAAGGCCTTACATTCCAGAGATGAGGTTGACAGTCTATGTGTCAAGAAATGAAGAAGAAATAGAACTTGCCAGTATTGAAGATAGTGTTGATGCATCGATACAGAGATTCGAAGACTATATTGAAAAGAGCGGAGGAAGATTGATTGCACCCACCAGATACAATAATGAACACGAAAACCAAGGGAAGGAAAATAATTAGAAATCAAAAAGGATAAGAAAAAACCTGTGTGAATGTAGGAGTTTGCGTTTCAACCGCTATAGTCTTTTAGATTGAACTTTGCCTCCCGCACCGGTCGCTTCCGGGTGGAAGGTGCGAGGGGAACTTCTGGCCTGAACACCGGCTAGCGTGAATTCAGTCTTTTTCAAATTGGCCATCATGCGAAACTGACGTTTTTCTTTGTGGGTCACTAGCAAGGAAAAAAGAGATAAGCACGTGGATTCTCTTGATTGATTCGATTTAAATCATCATTTTCGTGGTGTGTTTCCTTTTTTGGAACATTTATGAGCGCATTTGTTTTGTTTCAGTTTTCACGTTGGGGAATATATACTTGCTTTATGCTGAACACGTGCACAAATAAAGATATACATCTTCTTCAGTTCGGGACTCGTGGCTTTGATTTTTGGTCCCAGTTGCTGCTGTTATAGTAGTTGGCGACCATAGTCGAGGGTGACCCGAAGTGTCCCTTTTCGATAGCTTACAACACCAAGGTGTAGGGGAGGGCGTTACGTCTTTCTCTGGATTGCTCCACTTTACCCTTGATCCGTACCTTATAATGTTGAGTAATTAGCAAGGAGGCATCAAGTACCATTTTGTGAGTCTTTGGTATGACTCGACCTGGGATTGAGCCCAGATCTCCCGGGCCATTGGCGAACACTCTAACCGCTAGGCCAATGTATAAATGTATGTAAATGTTATACCCTGTATTAACATTTTACGTCACAAAGAAACGATATCCCATACGAGAAACTTTGGAGATGACTAAAAAAGGGAAACCTTAAGAGAGAAACTGAATCTTTCCTAAAAACAACACAAAATAACTCTATAAAGACCAACTATATTAAAGAAGCAATAAACAAAACGCAACAAAATACCAAATGTAGGTTATGTGGTGATAGAGACGAAACGATCAATCACATAATAAGCGAATGCAGCAAGTTAGCGCAAAAGAGTATAAGACTGCGTGGGGAAAGTGATCCACTGGCAATTGAGCATGAAACTGAAATTTGAAAATAGGAACAAATAGTATAAGCACAAGCCAGAATCTGTCCTAGAGAATGAGATGCACACATTCCCCTGGGATTTTGAGATACAAACAGATCATCTAATCTCGGCGAGACGATTAGATCTTGAGATAGTTAAAAAAAGAACTTGATAAATTCTGGATTTTGCTATCCTGGCTGACCACAGAGTAAGATTGAAAGAAAGCAAAAAGAATGATAAGTACTTGGACCTAGATAGAGAGCTGAATAAACGATGGAACATGAAAGTGACAGTAATACAAATGTAATTGGTGTTCTTGTTAATGTCACTAAAGTATTTGCACAGGGACTGGAGGACTTGGAAATAAGAGGGCAAGTGGAAACCATCCAAACAAAAGTATTACTGAGATCATCTAGAATACTGAGAAGAGTCCTAAAAACTTGAGGAGACTTACTGTCAGTCGAGACTCCAGCGGAAAACCATAAGCTAAAGCTGGTATGAAAAGCTCTCAGATGAGTATAATAATGATAGAAATACCTAGGCACTACAATATATTACATGCCACATTTGTAATATAATGCCCAAGGGATTTCGTTTTATGCCTTTGGGTTTAGTTAGGCTAAGAACCTTTCGGGTCTGTGCATGGGTTACTTTGGTTCAACATTAACGCAGGTGTTCGCGCGCGCTGGCGGAGCGGACGTGTCACTCAGAGATGTCACAATAGCCCAGATGGAAAACGGTGCTAAAGAGTGCGGGTGATGTCAGGCACCGAAATCGCACGGAGGATTTGGGGGATTTTGAAAAAGTTAGTTAGTTGAGTTCAGTCAAGCCTCGGAAGAAGACGGTTGACTATCGCTTGCTCGCGGAGGACTTGGGCAGGTGTCGCACGAGATGAAAAAGCCAGAATAGAAAGAATGTGTATCTCTCTCCTTATGTCGAAGAACCTTTAAACTCAAAGGTAATAAAAAGTTTCGTACCTGAACTAAAAAGTCGTAAGTGTTTTTCGTGTTTCGAGATTCCTATGTTCTATGTATATATGCATATATGTTATGAACACTCTATGTACGTTTCGCATATCCGGATATCTGGCAATGGTACACATTTGGTAAACACTCCTGGAAAGCAAAAGAAAAATATTCAATTAGTAAAGAAAGAAAAAAAACTTGCTTATCAACTTGACTTAACATTGAAAGAAATAGTCATAAAAGATCAAGTGATAGAAAACCGCCAGATCATACAGAAAGAGGCAAAAATACGAGGAATAAATCAAAAAGTATTGTACTGAAAGCGGCGACCGTCGTGTGAATAATAGCAAAGAAGTAACAGAGCCTACTAAATAGAAACTATCAGGTGAACTTCATAAAAAAACGGATCAAACACAATATGTACACTGAGAACAAAAACTTGAATCAATTGATTACTTAGTATTCGATTGCTTAATCCTAACGCCAACTGAATATAAAAAAGGGAATAGGATATCATATTTATTCGAACGTATTTAAATTCTATAGATCATTGCATTGTAAAAAATGGTATTACCACCGAGAATTGTAGCTCCTTTTACTACAGTTATTTGAACAAATAACAGAAGTAAAAGGAACGACAATTCTCTTGGACTTTACACTCTAAACTGATAGAAAAATAAAGACCAATCGACCAATGATAGTAGTTAAAGACTATAAAAATATGCTTTTTAATCGATATGTCACTACTAACAGATATAAGTATATTCGTAAAAGAATATACTAAGTAAAGATTTAACTTGAAAAAATATCGTTCCTTAAAAATATTACTGTGCCAGTAAAAATGGGATCCCTGGTTATAATCAAGAAAACGACAGAGAAATACATTAACAAGATATTTAGTAGTTCCAGCCTACAGGAAATAGAAAGAAATGCACTTTGCAGAACTGTACATCTTCTTTTAGAGAGTGCTATCAATGTGACCGAAAAATATCACCCAAAAGAGGCTCCAGAACCATGGATACATAGAATACATATAACCTTGACCTTCCTTCAAGCTAGGTTTTGTGTAAAGACCCAGTGAAAGATTATAAGAAAGTGAAAAAAAAAGTGATATTAAATCATATTAATGTGGGAAATGAGACCTACTGGGAATAGTGTAAGAAATTAAAATTTGATCACACTATCAAATGAAATGTTCACAAACCATAATATATCGTAGAAAATGAGACAAAGTTTTATGTGATTTTGAGATATAAACGTATCACCGAATCCTGACCTGATGATCAGACCTAGTGTTAATTAACAAGAAAAAAAATTGTCATTGAGTGGATTTTGTCATTCAGAGTGAAAATAAAAGAAAATGGTTGGTGCTCTTGGAACTTTTCTCAAACGCTTCGAAAATACTGAAGGAATTGGAAATCAGGAGGAAAATCGAAATCATCAAGACTACTAGAGTATTGTTAAGATCAGACTGAATACTAAGAAGAGTCCCAGAGACATGCTGTCTCTCAGACCGAAGGGAAATACCACCAGCTAACACTGGTATAAAAAATAAAATCATAGGGGATTAGAGAATAGCAAGGACTTTGCAGTTCTGACGAACTAGAAAGAGAAAATAAAGAAGACGAAAATATTGACACCTACTTGAACCTAGTAAGAGAAACGAAAAAGCTGTGGAATCCGAGGGTGACGATGATAAAAAATTTTCTTAATGCGCTTGGAACGGTCTCCGAAGACTTGGAAGAACTGGAAATTAGAGCAGGAATCGAGACTATCCAGATTACAGCTTTCTTGAGAAGAAACAGAATACAAAGGCGACTCCTAGAGACCAGATGAAACTTACTGTCACTCGGATTTCTGAGAAGCTTCACCAGCTGACGGTGGTGTGAAAAACTCACGAGCAATGAAATAATAATAATAATAATAATAATAATAATAATAATAATAATAATAATAATAATGCGCTTAGAAATAGTCCTGGTAGGCTTAGAAAAAGTCTGGAGGAATTGTAAATCAGAAGGAAAATCGAGACCCTCCAGATCCCAACATTATTGACATCTGCTAGAATACTGAGAAGATTCATGGTGGCCTGAGGAGACTAGCTATTACTCAGACTCTAGGGAAAGACCACCAGCCAACTCTGGTATGAAAAAATCCCAAGATTTGAAATAATAACCTAATGCTGGCCAGAAGACCAGACCTAATTTTGACAAGAAAAAATAACAAATCGAACGGTGTATTTTTTCCTTTTTTGCTGACCACAGACTAAAAATAAAAGAAAGAGAAATGATCAACACATACTCAAACCTTATCAGATAACTAAAACATATATGGGACATGAGATTGACGGTGATGACAGTTGTAGTAGGTGAGCTTGGAACATTCGACAAAGGCTTGTATAAAGACTGGAGGAATTGGAGACTAGAGGAATTGGAAATCAGTAGAAGAATCGGGAGAATTCAGACCATTTCGTTTTTAAGATTGGCTAAAATACCGAGAAGATTCCAGTTGACCTCAGTAGATTTGTTGAGACTCAGACTCCAATGAAAGATCTTGCAAGTGGAAACTTGCAAGTTGTGACATAAGTATATCCGAATCTCTGCCAAAAGCCAGACCAAGCGCTATTTTAGGAAAAAAGAGAACTTGCCGTCTAGCGAATCACTGTATGAAAATAAAAGAAAGCAAAACGATAACCAAATTCATGGAACTTGCCTGGTAACTACAAAACTGTAAAACATGTTTGTGATGATGATAATAATTGTATTTGTTGCACTTCGAACGGTCTCCAGGAAGAAAAAAGATTGGAACAGTTTGAAATCGTACAAAGAATCGAGACTATTCAATCAAAAGAGATCGGTCAGAATACTCAGTCCAGGAGTCCTGAAGTGACACATAGCGTAACGATTATAGACATTGGTTCCCTAAGCTTTTAAGAAAACAATCATCTGGAGGTATAATATAATGGCCGAGGAATTTCTTTTTATATATCTTGACTTTGGGTTTAGTTAGGCTGAGAACCTTTCGGCTAAGCACATGGGTTAGTTAGGTGCAAACTTGAGCACAGGTGTTGACGCGCGTGCGAGGAGGATGTGTCGTTCACAGATTTCAAAATAAAAATCCCAGATAGGACTTGGGGATGTGAATGACGCCATGCCCTGGAAGCGTGCGCAGAGGATTTGGGGGATTTGAAAAAAAGGCAGTTAGTTGAGTTGAGTCTTGCGGTACGAAGAAGAAGGGTGACTTTCGCTTGCTCACCGAGGCCTTGTGGCGGGTGCCACACGTGTTGGTGGGGCAGATAGAAAAGCCAGAATAGAAAGAATGTTTATCTCTCTCCTTATGACGAAGAACCTTTAAACTCAATGGTAATAAAAAGTTTCGTACCTGAACTAAGAAGTCGTAAGTGTTTTTCGTGTTTCGGGATTCGTATGTTCTACGTATATATGTTATGAACATTTTATGTACGTTTCGCTATCTGTATCATGGGTATGGTACAGAGGTTGCAGGTCCAATCCTGACTGCAGGCGAGTAACTATACAGGAATACTTAACACTTGTATCCGGTTATGGCTGATAGAATCAGAACAGGGGACCCTCGTGGATTCAATAAAGGACATATTTCGAAGTTCCGTATAGGTTCCCAAGTTCAACAAACACCCGAAGAAGGCTGGAGGATATATCCGTCGAAACGTTCAGGAAATAACAATAAAGATGAAGACATTTGCCCGAAAACCCTTAATGATAAAAACCTCTCAAGTCGTAATAATTTTATAAAATACCTATCTAACCCATTGACGGGACTCTAACTGTTAATACCTCACTGGGTTAACGTTGATCTGTGGGTCATTGTAACAAAGGAATGATACCACACTTCACCATGCTACAGATGTGCAACTTCACCACCAGTTTCAGTTTAGAGTATTACAGTGAAAACAAAGAATATCAGATAGTACACCGATTGATGACTTGTAATTGAAAAAACAACGGTCAGATGACATGATCGAATAATTCATGGAAATCGTTTTTTGTTGTTTTTTCTTCTTTTACCTCAATACATTTTTCACATTTTACTGACAATTTTTTTTTTGTTCGGCTCGGTCCACCACACAATTCTTGCTGGAATGAAACTTTCTGACGTTGTTAATTTCATTTGTCTGTCTGTATTTTTTGCTTTGAGGGTAAAGTAATGAGACGTGGGAAAAAGGGGGTTGATACGCTTTTAGGTAAATTAAAAATAAGTTGTTTTTCTTCTATTTTACTATTTTCATATCAAGAGATGAAAATTATTTTGTAACTGATTTGATTATCTTCCAACTCCACAATTATTTTCATCAAAACACATTTTGCTGTCAGCAGTTCATTGTTCGTCATTTTTTTAATTACATCTTTTTATCTGAAAAATCACTAATTTATTTTCTCTCTGGCACATATTACTAATATATATATATATATATATGTGTGTGTGTGTGTGTGATATATGTGTGTGTGTGTGTGCATGTGCGTGTATGTGTGTGTGTGTGTGTGTGTGTGTGTGTGTGTGTGTGTACACACATATATATATATATATATATATATATGCACAAGGCGCAACTAAAAGTAATTTGAACTGAGCGTGAAAACCAAATAAGATGCGGATTTTTACGCAATATACTTTAAGCATCATGTTTGTGAAATGGAAGCAATCAGTTAGCAAAGTTGTAATTTATTAAGACTTTTGCTTATATATGGCACAAGGCTGTATGAATGTGGCACCCAAAGAGATTTGAACTCACTCGTGAAGGTACGCTAAGGCCAGCTTGCTAAATATTGCCCCACCAGAGGCGCCCGGGATAGCAAAGTAACTGGTTCAATGAAAGTGGTAGAAAGTCTCAGGCTAAATGCTTTTGGTGGTCATTACAAGCATTTTGGTGTAGCATCCTCCTCTCCTATATATATATATATATATATATATATATATATATATATATATGTGTGTGTGTGTGTGTGTAATGTCAGCATAAACCTATTGTAAATAACGCTGGTTGACGTCCATTTTCTCGCCAAAGTTTCTTTCATCGAAAGAAAGCACACCTATGGTTTTCTGGCTTGGATTTGGTTGTCCATCTTTATTACAGTCTGAGATATTATTAATATTATTATTATTATTATTATTATTATTATTACTTTTTTTTCTTTTGAGAGTCTTTTTTACACCGGATTTAGCTGATGGTTTCTCACTGTAGTCTGAGTGACAGCAAGTCGCCTCAAGTCTCCAGTACTACTCTCGTTATTCTGGCTGATCTCAATAATGGAGTAGTTTGGATGGTCTCCATTAATCCTCTTATTTCCAATTCTAATCCTTATACTAATAATCCATCAGTGACTTACCAAGATCACCAATTACAATTGGTATTATCGTCACAATCATGTTTCACAGTTTTTTCAATTCCCTCGCAAAAGTCGAGGTACTTATCCCTATTTTCACATTCTTTTGATTTCACACTGTGGTCCACCGGGAAAGCAAAGTCCAAAATTCAGCAAGTTCTCTTTTTGTTGTTGTTGCTGCTGTTGATTATTATAAGATCTGGTCGTCTGGCTGACATGTGGAGATGTGTTTGTATCTCGAATCCCAGAGGAGTTTGTGCGTCTCATTCTTTAGGAGAAATGTTGTATTGTGCATACACCATTTTTTATATGGTCAAACTTCAAATTCTTGCACAGTTCTCAGTGGATCATCTTCCCCATCCAGTCATGTTTTGTCTCATATACTTTCTGTGCTAAGTTGTTTCATTCTCTTATCATGTGGTTGATCGTTTCGTCTCTGTCACCACATAACCTATAACGGCTGTTTTGTTGCGTCTTATCTATCAGGTTGAGTGACATCGTGACAATCACAAATAGTAATGGTGATAGGGCATCTACTTGGAATATGTCTCTTTGTTCTTTACCTCGAGTAAGCTTTGTCCTGCTGTCAATTCCATTCTCCAGGTTTGCATGGTCTTCATGATAAACTGTACGATTAGGTCAGATATTTTATACATTCTGAGACAATGTAGTATCCAGCTTTGGGGGACCATATGGTGAGATTTTGTTAAGTCGATCCGGGTCAAAGCTAGATTTTTCCGTCTCGTTTTACAATCGTTGAGGATGTGTTAATATAAATATATATATATATATATATATATATATTAGATCCTCTGTGCCTCTGGTTCTCTTGAGGCATCCTTTCTCTTCATCGGGGAAGAATCCTTGGCTTATCTATGAGTAGTACATCTGCTGCCTGATTTCTACCGTTAGTATTTTCCACATCATAGGTAGGCAAGTTATGGGTCTATAGTTGGTTGGGGCGGTTTCTTTGAGGGAGTCTTTTAGGATTAGAGTGGTCTTCCCTTTGGTCATCCATTCAGTTATCTCAGTTTTCTGTGTGCATTTATTCATTTCAGTAGCAAGTCTGTCGTGTATGGAGGTGAATTTTTAAAACCGAAATCCATGTATGCCACTAAGGCCGGGAATTTTCTAGTGTGCGATCTTTTTTAAGTGTTGCTTAAGCTCGTTGAGGAGTATGTGCTTTCTTCGAGCATTCACAACTCTGTTTCTATGTTGTTTATTCATTCGGTTTTTTTGTTATGATCGTTCCGTTCCCATATTTTGCTCCAAAATCTTTTGGCCTCTCTCGCTTCCGGTTGTTGATATGGCTTCCTCCATTCTCCCCCGCGAATTGTTGATAGATTTTTTTCCGTTGTTTTTTAAACGTCCTGTTTTGTTTATACTGTTTGGCCTTGTCTCGGTATCTTTTTAATCTTTCTTTTTTCGCTAGTATTTTTGGTTGGTCTCTTTAAGCTTTTTTTGAGTTCTAATTACCGTACTTAGTCAGTTTCGTCCGAAACTTTCTTAATGTTCCATTTTAGTATTCTTGCTTATTGTCGTAGTTTTTTTTCTGCGATTCAAATCTGAGTTCCCACCTAGGTTTTGAATTTTTGCCTTTTTGTCTTCACGGGGATCCCGATTTTTTTCACAGACTAATTTGGCTCCTGCCTGTATTAAATCGTTTAACTCAGTAATGTCATTTGTCAGGATAATTGTCAATAAGTCATTTACTTTTTCAGTTTCGGACTTGACAGTCCTCCTGTCTTAGTTCCTGAGGTAAAGCAATGGAGTTTTCTTTTCAGACATGATTCTTTTAATGGTGTCTACATAAGTTTTTCCACTTGGGTCAGGGTTTGCGTTTGTGTGTTTGCGGTGCGTGAGTTATTGTCATGTAGTCTTTGATTAGGGGTCCATGGTTATCCTGTATTTCTTGTCTCGGTTACTGTATTAGGGGTTTGTTGATGTATTTGCCTATATATTTGTTGGTGGATTTCTAGTATTTCAAGGTCAGAAAACCAACCATTCCTTGTTATTGTCCTAACCTATTCAACGAGCCTTTGGTTTGTTGCCTTTTCTGCCAAATGCTGTCCATATTTCCATCATTCTTTTTCTATACTGTCTTTAACAGGGTTGCTTAGAAAATAACAGTATAATGCTAGTTAGTTATCTTCCCTTGTTTATTTTCTACACTGTGGTGTCCGGTATGAGTGGTCAGTTTGTTCATCGTTTGTGTACCCGAAGGAAGAATTATTTGTGTACCAGGAAAAAATAACAGACAACATTCGCAGGATGCTGTAGGATCCCCCATATTGGCTATCAAGGGAGCACTTGCCGATCGTCATAGGCAAATATGTCATCGGGGCCACACGTTAATTTCGGTTTCGATTCGTCAATTTTCATGGGTAGTATATCGTGACTATACCAGACCCAGGGGTTATTTATTATCTGCGTGCATGACACGGATGTGATGGAGAACAGTTATGGTGACTGTTTATGAACAGCGGGTCACAAAAAATTAAATTGATAAAATCTTGAGTGTTAACTGAATTAAAGTCCGTTATCCTGCTATTTTTACATCTTATCTCCCAAAACAGGTACTTGAACTAGCTTCAAGTGTTCTTGTATCACCTTTATGGTTTTATATTTACTGCTCTGTTTTGAGACTTTATTTACACTACGGATGGATATTTCTTAATAAAGATAAGACTCCTGATGTCTTTTTGGTTATATTGAGGACGGTAATTGTTCTTACTTAACGCTTTCAAATTATATCAGGTGCGTACATTTACATCGATTGAGAGTAGTCACGCATAAACCATATAGAATTTAGCGCGGTAAATTTAAACAAATCTTTTTCATGATTTCTAAATAGTTTAGCAGGAAAATAAGATGACTTCATTTAAATTACAACAATTCACCAAAAGATTTGACGAGTAACAAAATCAATGTTTGTTTTTTTTTAACTAATTTGCTCATCTGACTTTCTTCGAAAATCACACTGCAAATATTCGTTTATATTTCCCCAGCTGTTGCATTATTATTATTATTATTATTATTATTATTATTATTATTATTATTATTATTATTATTCCCAACAGCATTTGGCTGTAATAATTTATTTTTAAAGAAAAGATTTGTTTTGATTAGTTATTATTAATATTTTGATTATTATTTACTCATTAGACTTTTTCACATCAGTGTTAGCTGATGGTTTTTCAATGGAGTCTGAGTGACAGCAAGTCTCCTCAAGTCTCCAGGACTCTTCTCAGTATTCTGGCCGTTCTCAATAATGTAGTAGTTTGGATGGTCTCCACTCGTCCACCAACTTCCAAGTCCTCCAGTCCCTTTAGTAATTATCTAGTTCCAAACGCACCAATTACAATTGGCATAATTGTCACCTGTATGTTCCATAGTTTTTTCAATTCCCTAGCAAGGTCGAGGTACTTATCCTTCTTTTCACTTTCTTTCAGTTTTATTCTGTGGTCCGCCGGGACAGCAAAGTCGACAATTTTGCAAGTTCTCTTCTTTTTGTTGATTATAATTAGGTCTGGTCTTCTGGTCGAGATCTATTATTATTATTATTATTATTATTATTATTATTATTATTATTATTAAATAGGAATGCTTATTTGAAACCAAGTAGTTTTGTTTAAACTATTTGTATTAGATAAGAATACCTGAAACTATATTAATGTATGCAAATCATTTGAATTAAAAAAAGTTAAAGCAATAAAAATATCACGGAACTAGTTTGTTCCACATTTCAGATGTTTCTGGAAAGAAGATGTTCGAATAAAACTTGCAAAAATACACACACACATACACATACACACACAGAGAGAGAAGTAAGACATATTCATAAAAGTTGAGGGTAATGTTTCATGACATTAACTTACTGATTTAATACATACTGACAACTACACAAAAAAATCACGTCTGAGTGACAATTAATTTGGAATAAAATTTATCCAGTGATTTTATGTTCCCACCCAACACCTGGCGCACATCTACACCTATTAGGATTAAGGTGAAGGCGTTTTTCCTTTTTACTTTTTTTTTTTTTTTTGCTGCGTAGAATTTTTTTCTCTGTGGTAACCTTCTGTCTTACCAAATTGTAGAAACATGCCAGAAAAGTCTTGCTTCCTCTTCAGGACCCTGGTATGGTGAAGGTCAAGGAAGGTAGAAGTTCAAGGAAGCTCGATACAACTTGTGTGTAGTGTTGTAAATAGATTTTCCAGAAAGAGCTTGTTTGTCTGCATTATAGTATTCAGCACCAGATTTTATCTTAAGGTTTTTTCCCTCATCATAGCAACTTGGGAAAAGGAATTGTTATTCTTCTCAACTGGAATGTAATGAATGTTATATTGTCTAAAAGACATCAATTCAAAGTTTGTAAAGAAAAACGATAAAGATCAGCCTGAAAGTCACCTGATAACAGGTTACACAATATTGAATAATATTCCCATAGTAAGAGAAAGCATAACTGAGAAAGAGAGAGAGAGAGAGAGAGAGAGAGAGAAAGAGAGAGAAGAGTAGGGAGGGAGTTAGAGAGAGAGAGAGAGAGAGAGAGAGAGAGAAGAGTAGGGAGGGAGTTAGAGAGAGAGAGAGAGAGAGAGAGAAAGAATCATATTCTGCTTATTCAAGGAAAACCCTTCCACATAACCTGAAGTTAATAATCTTTCACGAAATGAAAAAGTCATCGTAATTGGTAAATAAGATGGATTTTATCTGACCTACTTGACCTAGCCGAATCGGAGATGTTCTAGCAACCTAAACGAAATTTCTTGCACCATCTGGTTACTGTACTGTAATAAAATATGCCATCGACATTCGTTGAAGTTATAACCCATTTCGAACTCAGACCATATATTCCCCAATTAGAATACGTTGATTTCTACACAAAATGCCTTGATACGATCAACCTCAGCAAATATCTTCCATGGCAAGGTTGGTAATATCTTGGTAGTTAGTGAGCGGACATATTGTACATTACTCCTCTGTGTGTGATTTGAAAACCGCATAGATACACGTTGAAGGTTGACTAATTAGGGAGCTTTTGCTTTACAAGTTCCCACTGGGCCCTCATGCCTTAGAAGCATTAAAGAAAGTGAAATCACAGTTGATCACTAAACAGTAAACAGATTGTTTGAGAAATTTTACTCGGGCTGTAAGAGGGGGTGTCCTTGTGACGTAATGGTTAAAGTGATGGACTGCGGAATCGTAGTACGCGAGTTCGTACTCCAGTCGTGCTATTACGTTCACTTTCGGGCAAATACCATTGGGAAAGGTATGAACCTTCTTATCCTCCCAGCTATGGGTTAAATAGTACCACTAATGTTCTTCTAGGAGAATAGGTTTGGCATTAAATAACCTAAAAAGAGTTGATATGCCATTAAACAAAGAAACCAAACCTAATAAAAATTGTTTTATATTAACAAATTCTGGATCATACTTAGGTGCTGGGTTCAGTTATTGTTTAAAATATCACACGATAAGTTGATAGTTGTCCGAAAATTCCTGAGACAATACAACTCATGTAACATCATTGTTATTATCTCCCAACATCAGATAAAGAGATTAACTGTGCCATTTATCCAGATAGGAAACTTTTTAAAAGTGTATCTTGTTTTCTTCGAATGCACTGAACTGAATCAGTTGTAAAAGGGTGTAAGAAAGATCTTGAATTCGAATTACTGCACTGTAATCTCATTGGGGGGTCCTAGTGGTGTACTGGTTAAAGCGATGGACTAGGGAATCGTAGTACGCGAGTTCGTACTCCAGTCATGCTATTACGTTTACTTTCGGGCAAATACCCTTGAGAAAGGTATGAACACCCTTATCCTCCCAGCTATGGGTTAAATAGTACCAATACTGTTCTTCTTGGAGAATGGCTTTGGCATTAAATAACCTACAAAGGTTGATATGCTATGAAAAACAAAGAAACCAAACAAAGAAACTCGGACTGTAAGAAATTTGACAATCAGGCAAGATCAGGACGACCTAAAAACGAGTTCATCACCTTTATAACCTCATCAAAATCATGTAGACCTGCCTCATATCACCAAATTATTTCAAAACATTGACTCACCTTAATGCATGGATAAATGTCTTCCTTAAATGAATTAGTGTTAGTAAAAATATAATAAACCTTTAAGGTCAAAATTGTCAATACTTGTGAATTGGTTTCCAGAATGAGTTTAATCTTTTTCAAAGAGTGTTACTGAACTGTGCTTTGTGTGGTTATTTTATATTATCTAACAACGAGGTGTAAGTGAATTAATGATTGACAGAGCGGGAAATGAATTCGGTGAGCCGAGTTCAAATTTTGTCTAATATAGGGTTTTTATGAAAACTATTTCCTTCAAGAAATACCAAACTACTTTTTTTAAACCAGTGCATAAGTATCAACAGTTTTAACCTCCATAAATATCATATTATTCTAGTTTTATGCCTGACAACATTAATCCCCGTGAAATATATCAGAATTTTCTTATGAAGCCAAATCGATTGATTTATCTACCAGGGTGGTTTGGGTCCAACTAATATAAGCTCATGAATAACGATTAATGAAAACAAGACAAAAATGGAACTTAACTCACTCACAAAATCACTGGTCACATGACATAGTTTAGTCGTAGAGGCTCTACTTATGTAATTTGTCTCGTCAACAATAGCATGGCTGATCCCGTCCCTCTCCAGGTCTACAACTGGTTTGAACTCAGAGTTTTCCTTCTCCTAGACCGGTTGCCATACATTGTTTAAAGAATTCAGTCTGACCGACTATTTACCCATAGCTGTAGGGAAGTTATTTGGATTCAGACCTTTCTCTTTGGGTATTAGCACAATTTGAAATGTAACCAGTCCCATTAAAGATTTAGACTTGTAGTCGACACAACTTCCTATGAAGGCAAGACTGCTTTTTTGGAAGCTATTAAAGTTTGAAAACTTAACAGATTTAGATTTGACTGAAGTGAAGGTAGCTATTCTAAATGACTTCACAGTCGATATCTAAGGGTAGATAACTTCTGTCAAGGTAGATAATTCCTATTGCTAAATATATACGTATACAAATATTATAAATACGTTTTGAGACGTTTCTGTTGGGATTACATCTCTTCCTGTAATATTTGAACTATTTGGCTGTAGGTGATACAAATTCTCTTACTTTCCGTATCTATTAAAATATTTCTGTTAATGACGATTAGAGGATGGAACGGTGAAATCAAATCCTCTTTCCGCCAGCATCGCTCCAAGAGACTCATACCTCGACGAGGTGTCAGAGTCTAGGCCTTAGGTGGACAAACTGGCGTGGACGCCTGATAAAATTTGCAAAGGCACAAATAAAGTGTCAAAGCCTTACAAAAACCTCTCAACCCACAGCAAGATCAAATATTGAAAATCCAGTCTGCCGTAAACTGTCTCACCGGGAGAGCGTGGTAGCCATTTCCAAACAGCTTACATAGAGACACAAAAGACACTATTCCAGAGAAAGGAAAAGCTGAAGCAATGATTGATATAAACTAAGGATTCTTTTCCGTGACTCCAAACTATGCTAATACCACCATAACATTGATACCAAACCTTCAAAGTTCTTCAAATCTTGCAGATTTATCTCCGAGATTCAGGAAAATGTTTATTCCAACCAGTGATGACAACTGCAAACGGGCAGTTTAAGAAAAGATCGTCTATTAAACATCCAAAACTAATGCCAAAGATGTGAATTTTTAGTCGACATAGGCGTAGAAATTAGCATCATTCCTCCGAAAACAAGGCAACAACTTACACAGACATTCTACAAACCTCAAACAGAAATGGATACATTCGATATAAAATCGCGCACGATAAATTTCGAAATTCGACGAAGTGGTTCTTAGATTTTTATTTAGGCAAATGTGAAGAGTCCCATAGTAGGAACAGAAGTTCTCACGCATTTTAACTTGACCGGGAACTTGTCTACAAAAACATTAATGATCAATAAAACCCACAAAAAGTAACTATTAAAATACGAGGATCATTAAATACGTTGCCAGATTTTTTTCCCCTATGGGCTCTTTTATTGATAGTACACACATTAAACTCTAGTCCCCTTCGAAGTAATCTCCTCCGGCTGTAATGTACTCGTTGTACCGTTCCAACAACTTCTGCAAGGCTCCATGGAAGTCCTCTTGTGTGAGCCGTTCAATAACCTTCTTCACAGCCTCTTTTATCGGCTCAATTGTCTCATAACGCCAGCCTCTGAGCTTAGGAAATAACCAAAAGTCACAGGGAGCAAGGTCTGGACTATAGGGAGGCTGACGAACTGTGTTGATGCCCATCTTGGTCAAATAGTCTGTGACAAGGATGGAGTTGTGGACTGGTGTATTGTCCTAGTGGAAATGCCACTGACCCGATTTGAAGACTGCTGGCCTCTTCCGAGGGAATCTCTTCCTGAACGCCCTTAAAACCTCAACATACTAACCCTAACTTTCTGGCCAATCAACTCTGGTGTATTGACTTCCTTACTCCTCCTACACTTCTCATCATCCCTCACAGACTCCCTGCCTTCCTTGAATCTCTTATGCCACTCCAAAACTGATGCTCGATTCATGCAGGATGGTCGAAAAGCAGTCTGAAGCATTCCATACGTTTTTGTGACATTTCTTCCAAGTTTAAAACATAATGTTATTGCATATCGTTCTTCTAAAGTGTCCTCACGTCCAGATTGCATTTTTGAAATTCACCAGCTGTGACAATCAGGCTTTAATAGGGTGTATTCCAATTGCTGCTGTAGCTGTTCATTTGAATGTGAAATCATAAAAATTGGTCAGTCATCTCACAAGATGTCTAGCAATAAAATACTGAATTTTCAAGAGTCTACGATAATTTTAAATGCCTGTAAAAAAAAAGTCGGAAACTTATTGAATTCCCCACGTACATTTCAACTAGAATTGGTTAAGCATTGCTAGACAATGAAACCATTCGAGCAATTTTACTAACATTCAAAGAATATACTACGTCTTTCAAGCACAAAGGTAAAATATTTTTCTCTGCTAAGAATCGTATTAATATAACAGGGCAAGTCTATTAGACACCACGGAGATTCAGTTCTATTAAATATAAATTTTCAAAAGATGAGATCCAACACATGTTGTCATTAGGGGTTATCCATCATCACTCTTGCACATAGTTCCCAAAGCAGACTTTTCTGATTGGCACATATGTGGTGACCATTGACGTCTTAATGTTCGAAAAGACCCAGACCTAAAAACTTTTCAGACTATTTAAATTAACGTAAATGCCGTTTTTATTAAGAAACGCGGCTCAGTCGTTTCAACGACTTTTTAACGAGGTATTGAGGGGTTTACCTTTCACGTTTGCTTATATCAATGACAGGTTAATAGCAAACAAAAATATGGAAGAACACATCGAATACCTTCTACCTATTTTTGAACGCATAGGTCATTTTTACTTTAAAAATCGATGCTGATAAGTGTATATTCGGCACAAATAAACTGTCATTTTTCAGATATGAAATTGACGAGTCAGGGATATCACCTTTCCCTGAAAAGATTGTTGCTATAGAAAACTTTCTTAAACCAGAATCACCCTGACAGCTTCGACGATTTATTGAACTTACCGACTATTATCGACAATCTTTGCCACCTTGTTCAACTTTATTAACCCCGCTAAGTGATTTGCATAGAAGTACTGAAAAAAATGCAAAACTCTAATTTTAAATTCCTGTGACACATTTCTTGAGGTTGAGAAAGCCTTTTTCCTCGGTCGGCTGGGGGTGTAGAATACAACAACTTCATTTCGGCAGAGAAGGAAACTCCCAACAACGAGTGTCCTGAATTTGTCACTAAACAATCAGATGGTGAGGTTCCAATAATGCTGGAGCTTTGGGGAACGTTGAGTACCCTTTCATTTTCATCACACTGACCTGGATTGGTAGCACTTGATCGGGACTTATCTATTGGTCAAATGGAAATAAACTGCGTACTTATGCTAAACTGAATTATCTGAAATAAAACTGTTTTTACATTTAACTCTGTGTATTTCCCAGTCGGTTGCAGTAGAATACACTGACTGTAAGACCTCCCACAACGAGTGTCCTGGATGTGGCAATAAACAATCTGATAGTGAGGTTCCAGTTGTGCCGGATCCCTGGGGAATATGGAGCACTCCCTTATTGCCATCGATCCCAGGTCCACTCTAGCCCGGAGTGGTGGGACCTGATAGGGCCCTATCCATGGGTTAAATAGAAATAATCTGTATACTTATGCTAATCTAAATTACTTGAAATATAACGGGTTTCATATTTAAACTGTGTACTTTTTCTAAACTGAATTGTTTATTATAGAACTGTTTTTGACATTGAAACTGTACTTACGCTATATTGAATTGCTTGAATTAGAACTGTTCTGCAACATAATGGCCGAGGGATTTCGGTTTATACCTTTGGGTTTAGTTACGCTGAGAACCTTTCGGCTCAGTGCATGGGTTACTTAGGTGCAATATTAACACAGGTGTTCACGCGCGCGCGCGGGCAGAGCAGACGTGTTACTCAGAGATGTCTCAATAGCCCGAGATGGAAAACGGGGTTACACAGTGCGAATGATTTCACGCACCGGGAGTGCGCGGAGGATTTGGGGAGATTTTGAAAAAGTCAGTTGAGATGAGACCTGCCTCGGGGGAAGACGGTTTGTTTTCACTTGCTCGCGGAGAACTTTTGTGGCGTGGGCCGCACGTGTTGGCGGGGCGCAGATGAAAAAGCCCGAAGAGAAAGATTGTGCATCTCTCTCTTTATGTCGAAGAACCCTTAAACTCAAAGGTAATAAAAAGTTTCATACCTGAAAAAAGAAGTCGTCAAGTGTTTTTCGTGTTTCGTAATTCCTATGTTATGTGTTATATATTTATGTACATTCGATGTTGGTTTCACACATGGCCGTATCTGGCTATGGTACAGTTCGACTAAATTGAAAAGCCTAAATAGAAATGTTTTTGACAATTAAACTGTACTCATGCTAAACTGCATTGTTAAAAAAGAATTGATTATTCGTATGAAAATTGATTTGGCATTAAACAACCTACAAAGGTGGATATGCCATAAAACCCAAATAACCGACCTTTATTGCTATCGCTCCTAGGTCCACTTTGGCTCGGAGTGGTAGCACCTGATAGGGTCCTATCTATGAGTCAAACAGAATTAAACTTTAAGATAAACTGAACTACGTGAAATAGAACTGTTTTGACATGTGAACTGCGTACTTATGCTAAACTGAGTTGTTTGAATTAGAACTCTTCGACTAAACTGAATAGCTTGAAACAGAAATGTTTTTGACAATTATACTGTGTACTCACGCTAAACTAAATTGTTTGAAATAGAACTGATATAAAAATGGATTTGGCATTAAATAACCTACAAAGGTGGATATACCATAAATACAAACAACCAACCAACTAAGAAAGCCTTGGCAAATTTCACCAAACTGAACTGTCTCAGCGATAGAGAAAACATTATGCTAACACTCACAACGATTGTCTTATCAAATGCAGTTGGTGTCGTTTGCGGGGAAAATAAAACAATTTATTTTTTCTCTGTCGAACTGAATTCTGCCCAACCAAATAAAAGCACCTTTTCAAGAGTATATTTAGCTATTTCTCTATCCATCCATCATCATCATATCGTGCTGGCAGCACGGATATCCCTGACCCTCTCTCGCCACTCCTCCCTATCGTTCATCGCCCTAGGTAGGTCTTCAGGACAACAACCTGTATCCTCACATAGCTGCTGAATGTACGTTCGAGCTGGTCGTCCTGCTTTTGCGCGGCCATGTGTGGGGATCCATAAGAGTACATCTCTTATGAGTTCATCTCTGCTTCTCCAGCAGTGTCCTGCATGTCTGGTTCGTCTAACTTGAATAGTTTTCGTGATAGGGGGCAGGTGGCCGTACAGTTGGTGTCTTGTGGGGTGTTGCTGCCAGGACTTCTCACAGACCTTACGACACACTCTTCCGAGAAAGTGTCGACCTACACAGTGTCAAACGCCATAAAACACCCGCTTACCATCTTTGAACAAATGGAATTGAGCAGGGATTCCACAGGCAATCAAAGACGGTCCTAGCAACAAAAAAAATGACCTTTATAATTGTGTGGACAAGCAACCAATTACATTTCTGTCATAGACGAAAAGAAGACCTAAATGGCACACCAGCAGACATAGGTTTTGGAACTCCTCTCTGATGATTGGGTCAATACCTTTAAGTGGATGAAAGATCAAACCCATCAACAGATTTTGTAAAAAAAATTAGACAAAATGAACAGATTATCCTTAACACCCAGAAGAAGTGCGCAAAAGCGAATTTTTCTTCCTAAAGATTTACACATTTCTGTGTGTGTTTTTCTCAGAAATGATATGGTTAAAAACATTACTTCCTAACTACACAGTCGACACATAGTTTTAGAGAGAGTAGACAAATACTGCAAAATCGAAAAAAAAAAATAGAAAGAATGATACAGTTTCAATTGATCATCCGAAAAAAGTTTTTACATTGAAAGAATTCCACATACACTTACCTCCAACTTAATATGATCTCAAATTTCACATTGTCACAGTCCAGATTCCAAACCATGGTGTAAAATACAGCTTGGCTGACAATATGGGACACGGTAAAAATCCCACCGTGCCGTTACAAAGTGATGCACAGGAAGAGAGTGACCTGTGAACGGCATGACAGTTATTTCCGCTCGATGACGATCACACATGCCATTCCAAAGACGGCGGAAGTGACACATTCCGATGGCCAGTTATCGGAAGATATAGCGGGGGCGTGGAGGCCTTTCCATATCTCCGCATGGGAGTTTGAAGGTAATATAAGGCCGACGAATTGAACGGAAGACAGTGAAAAATTCCGCTGTTCACGAAAGCTTGTCCCGTCGTTGCCCCGGTTGCGTTTTCTCGGCCATCGTCTATTTACATCGAAGAGTTCAAGCCTACCAGACAAACGATTCTAATTCCTCTCCTGATTGGAGTACCCCTTTATTGCAATTGCTCCCAGGTCCACTCTGACCCGGAGTGGGAGCACCTGATAGGGCCCTTATCTATGGGTTAAATAGAACTAACAGCATACTTATGATAAACTGAATTGTTTGAGTAAACTGAATAGCTTGAAATAGAAATGTTTTTGACAATTAAACCGTACTTACATTTGAACTGCATGCTTGTGCTTAACTGGATTGTTTGAAATAGAACTGTTTTTTGACATTCAAACTGTATTTACACTTAACTGAATAGTTACATATAACTGCAACTGTTTTTTGACATTGAAACTGTATTTACACGAAACTAAATTGTTTAATATAGAACTGTTTTGACGTATAAATGTGTGCAAACAAAATCTGTACTTTTACAAAACTGAATGAACTGAAGTAGAATTGCTTGACTAAACTGAATAGCTCGAAATAAAAAATGTTTTTTTTTGCAATTAAACTGTACTTACATTTAAAACTGCGTGCTTTTGCTAAACTGAATTGTTTTAAATTGAACTATTTTTGACACTGAAACTGTACTTACACAAAACTGAATTGTTATATATAACTGTTTTAATAAACTGAATAGTTTGAAATAGAAATGTTGTTGACAAGTAAACTGTGTACTCATGCTAAACCGATTTGTTTTCAATAGAACTGATTATTTACATAAAAATGGATTTGGCGTGAAATAACCTACAAAGGTTGATATGCCATAAAACCAAACCAAACCAAAACAAATTATTTTTCGACATTAAAACTGTATTTACACTTAACTGAATTGTTTCATATAACTGCTTGAATAGTTTAAAATGGAAATGTTTTTGACAATTAAACTGTGTACTTATGCTAAACTGGATTGTTTTAAATAGAACAGATTATTTACATAAAAATGGATTTGGCGTTAAATTACCAAGAAAGGTTGATATGCCATAAAACCCAACAAACCAACAAACCAATAAAAGTGGTTAAATTGTTCATTGGTTACACCATTTCAAGACATACATTCGTTATTTAACAAATTTTACAAGAAAACATTTTTGAATCTTGGGGAGTATTGTAGGGATTCCATCCCTCGTTTGTCATTGGCTTTTTCTTTTTGACGCTGGGTGAGAAAAAGTCATTATCTCCCGTATCTACCAAAATAGTTAACTAATGACCATAAGAAGATTTGGTGAATCTAGTTCATAAGGAGAGAGAGTGGTAAAATCCAATTATGTTTCCATCTGCGTCACTAAAAAGTGACACGTTTTGAGTGATGACGTTACAGGTTCCAGGCCTCAACGAACACAAGGAGGCGGGGGTAATATAACACACAATCACACACACACACATACACACACACATACACAAACACACATAATATCTTCAAAAACTTTCAGCCTTTAATGCATTCACACATAATTGGTCTCTCTCTTTAGTTGTCCACATTTCTTTTTTTTTTTTCCTTTCTTCTCTTTTCTTTTCTTTTCTTTTCTTTTCTTTTCTTTTCTTTTCTTGGGAGTGTTTTGACAAATTTTTGCTTTTACCATCTTTCAATTTACTGTATCTCCTAGAATTTCCACACATTTAAACATTATCACCTGTGAATATCACGTGATTGTTTTTCAAAAAAGAACGCTGATTAAATGATTGAACAGTTATATGATCTTTTCTGTAAATATATTTTTCTTTTCTCCAGTTAGTTTTAAAAGAAAACATCCATCGTTCTTATAATAGTACTTATTTCACCATCTAAAAGTCCTGATGAAGATTTACTAAAACCGAAACGTTTAACATTCATCAATTTGGGATTACTTTGTTTATCTATTTTGTTCGGGTTTCTATTAATAAATTCTATTAATTTTCTCTATTGTTTTCATTTCATTTAATACCCACAATTGCCAAATCGACCAATCTGCTGGGATTTCGAGGAAGATTTATTATAGACTCATTTAACTGTCGTATATCTAGAATATATTGTTGATTTGAAAGAAATTAGACATGAAAAATCGGCTGACGACGTTAGCGAGTCGACACGACACATGTTAATGACTATGCAAGAAGCAATGGAACAGGCTAATAATGTGTCTAATTCATGATTTAAGAGTTAGATTTGTTCAGACTTTGGAATGTTTGGCAAAAGAGAAAATTTAATAGATTTCTAGAAACGTGATGTTATTTTACGAATAGAAAATCCATTGATTTTATTTTTACTCTTGAGTATCGCCATTTTGGAAGAGTTGAGGTCAACGAGGGACATAGTCAAAACCGTGATCGGAATTCGAGCAGTTGAGGAGTTTCGTTTCATTATTTAGTTTTGGCTAACAAGTTTTAGATATATTTTGGCAATATCTGACGGAATGGAGGATATCATATGAATACTTTATGTAAGTTAACAGATAAAGTCAAAAAACCAAATGAATAAAAATGAATGAGTTTGTTTTAAAATATGGAAAGACAAATATTCTGGCTGGAATTAAAACAAATAAACATGGTTTGGTTTCTTTGTTTAATGGCATATCAAGCATTGTAGGTTATTTAATGCCAAAGATATTCTCCAAGAAGAACAGTAGTGGTACTATTTAACCCATAGATGGGAGGATAAGGGGATTCATACCTTTCCCAAGGGAATTTTCCCCGAAAGTGAACGTAATAGCGTAACTTGAGTACGAACTCGCTGTACTACGATTCTGCAGTCCATCGCTTTAACCATTACACCACGATGGCACCCCCCTACAAATAAACAATCAAAGAAGGAATAAAAGAAAAAAACAAGGTTAGATATTAAGAAAGAAAGAAAGAAAGAAAGAAAAACGTGTTATATCAATAATCAAAAGTTAAGTTGAGCAGTTTTATCGAGTCTAGTTAAAAGAAATGATTTTACATGCACATAAACAAAATAGTTCATCAACAGATATATAATACAATAGACTCACACACACAAACGCACACATATATATATATTTATATATGTATATTTTGGCAGCATATCTTCGTTAATACATATTTCGTTGAACATAATAGTCATTTTCTGTCTACATATTTTCTGTTGATCCTTTCATATTACCGTATTGATTTTATAATAATCGGCAGGAATTGGTTGATGTATCTTCCATAATTATTTATTTCGCAATTATTTTCTGCCCGACTTTGGGGCATCATCAGAATAACTTTTGTATGTACATTACTACTTTGTCACAAGAAGAGCGTCTGTATCGTTGCAGTGTGTAGCGTTTACTTTTAAATTTGTTTCTATAAATAGTGTCAGCAGCGAAAGACATTTACGTACATTAGCACTGGTTTGAAAATTATATTTGTTGATTAATTTTCAAACCAGTAGTAATGCCGGGCAGAAAGTACTTGGAAAATAAATAATTAAGGAAGATAATCAACCAATTCCCGCCGAATATTATAAAATCAATACGGCAATATAAAAGGTTCAACAAAAAAATATGTAGACAAAAAATGTCAATTATGTTCAACGAAAAAAAAAAAATTTTTTCTTTTTTTTTTTTGGATAGAAGAAAAGATGCACATTTTGTTTTATCCAGAACCTGAAAAATTATTAAATAAAAGATGTGAATTAATAGCTAGGTGTAGACATAGGGCTAAATTTAAACTGTAGATAATTAACATAAATAATTAAAAAAAAAACATAAGATTAAATTGAGAATTAATGTGAACGAAAAAAATAAAATTAAATGTTAGATATAAAATATGAAAAAACACATCATATATACGTTCTAATCATTAAAAGTGTAACTGATTAATAGGTTCAAAATAAATTTGTTTTTAAAAAAAAGTTAAATTTAATTAAATCTTGAAATTAATTTAATATAATTTTTACTGTATCGTTACGTTGAGTTATTGAATAAAGTTATTTTTCAAATTTAGTATTAAATCTGTAGTTTTAAATTGAAAATAATTAAATTTTTAAAAAAATTTTTTTAAAATTAATTTACTATAATTCTAACCGACAATAAAATAAAAAAAACGGAAGTGGGCTAAATGAGGAGATAACTCTTCACCCCTTTTCTATCCCCTCCCACCTTCTTTCTTGTGTCTCTTCTGATTTATTTTATTCATAATATCTGAAGAAGTTCTGTTCATTTTTTTCGTGCTTTTTGATTTTTCAAAAACGCATAACAGGATGGAAATAAATTTATAATCCTAATGTGACCGATTTGTTGTTTTTTCTGAATTATATATATATATATATATATATATTCCAAGCCCTTCCCACGAACAGTCAAGATAATCTGTGTGTGTGATACTGCAAAAATGCCACCTCTAAATCTTGACGGAAGTAGACGAGACCTCTCAGTAGTGTTTGTACCCCTTCCTCATCATTATACACAGGTCCACTCTAATCGGAAGTGGTAATATCGGTTCTCATCTATAGTTCAAATGGATATGTTTGCAAATTATTAGTTAAATGTACTTGATATCATAAAACGGCAAAATATTTTTATTAAGAATATTTACTTGAAGCCATAATTATTTACTTATAATTTTCTTTTGGAACTTTTTCACACCAGCGCTAGCCTATGGTTTTTCCCAGGAGTTTGTGTGACAGCAATTCTTTTCATGCCTCCTGGGCTATTCTCAGTGTCCTAGCTAATCTTGATAATGCTATTGTATGGATGGTCTCCACTTGTCCGTTTATTTTCAAGTTTTCCACTCGTTTTACCAATTCTTTGGGGATTGTTCCGAACGCTTACAACTGGTATCAGCATCACCTTCATGCTTGATTGTCTTTTCAGTCCTCTTGAAAGGTCCAGGTATTAATCTCTTTTTTTTTTTTCTTTGTTTTAATTTTACTCTGTACTTAACCGGAACAGCAAAGTTCACTATTTGGCAGGTTCTCTTATGAAACTCATTTGAGTTTTTCACACCCGCGTTATAGGTGAGAGTTTACTCCTTACATAATGGACTAACCGTTTTCCATAAATACACATCAACGGATCGTTTACCGGGAGTTCACCAGAGTTGATCTAAACCCACGTAACGCAAAGACGAGATAGTTCTTGCGTAGTGGACAATAATCGCTACCAGATTGGACTCTCATCTAACTACGGTTTAACCAGGTTCACGTATATCTTGTTTCTGTTACTTGAATATATATGTTTTTTTTATCTATATTTTTATGTTCTCCGTGTCTATCTTTTGCCAGCATCACAACCGTCTGAGTGACAGCATGTCTCTTCAAGTCTCCAAGACACTTCTTAATTTTGTAACCGATCTCGACCATCATGTACTTTTGATGGTCTCCTCTCGGTCTGTTATTCCCAAATCATCTAGTCTCTATAACAATCTTTGGTAATTGTACCGAGCGCGCCAATTACTGTTGGTATCACCGTCACTTTCATGTTCTATGGTATTTTTCAGATCACTAACAAGGCCTAATATTATTACTTACTTACAAAAATCATTATTCTTAAATAAAATAGTCGATATTTGTCGTTGCCTCCCACCAGAGTGGACTTGACCCAAAGTCATTGACCCAAAGGTCAATTAAAGTGGCATAAGGGGAACGGGAGGTCGGGCAGGAACTGAGGCTGAACTATGATGCAGCCTGCCCAGCCGAAGGTGGCCCAGCCGAAGACGGGGTCTTATGTTGTATTTTGGCCTTTGACCCGGCCAAAAATGCCATTCCAAGGTGATGCACCGGAAGGAGGTGACACATTCTAATAGCAGTTATGAAAGGAAATCACGTGGGCGGAATTTGACTGAAGAAATGGGACGAGGTAAAAAAATTCCCATGGTACACTCGTAGACTGATGCACCGGAAGAGAGTGACCTGTGAATTGCATGACAGTTATTTTCGCTAGATGACGATGAAACATTCGATTCCAAAGATCGAATAGGCGACTGAGTGGACGTTGAACTATTATATAACTCAGTCAAGACAGAAGTCTTGACTGTTGCAGTTACAGTTGGAGACGGAGTTATAGACGAGTGTGGTAGGGAAAGCCACACCCGGCCAAGGGGGCCCTCGGAAACCCCGATGGAGTTTGGGGACCAGAGAGGTTGCTGATAAGATGCAGTAAAGAAAGCCAGCACCCAGCAGAGTGTACCCCAGGGCCTCCGGTTGAGCATCAGGAGAACGAGAAAGACACAACGTTGACGGCCATAAGAGTGGGGGGTCAAAATATTTCAGTTCTGTTCGGTTTTCAGCACCCTCTCACACGCAAAACTTGAATAACCTTTTCGAACCCTTACAATAAAGTGAGAGGTACATATTTTTTATAAAGAAGTCTTCCTGCGTCTGTTTATTTATTGTGTCGTTATGATGCTGTAGATGACAATAAAACACTTTACCTTTGTTGGACTGTGCACCTACTTAAATAGAAATACTCTCTTGAAAGCTTATGATTCTCTATAAATTAGAATATGAATACATGAAACGATGCATATAAAGAAATAAAACAAGAAACCATATTTACCAACCCCTCCGATCGGGCAGGATAAGACACAAGGTCAGTTTTTAAGCGGAGTTTAACGGGTTTAAATTTAGAGTTTTCCTTCTCCTAGACTAGTTGCCCCACCAAGGCTGAAGAACCTAGTCTGCCCTACTATTTAACCATAGCTGGAGGGAGAATTATGGGATTCATAACTTTCCCAAGGGTATTAGTGCTATGTGATATGCAATCAGTCTCATCCAGGATTTGAACTCGTGTCGTCGTGTCCATATCTTACCACGGGCACCTCCTACAAGAAACAAAAACACAAAAGGTTTTATTATAAACCTACAATATGCATGATCCCCCAACTTCTAAGTATAAAATAACCCTACCCAGTTTGACATGTCCTTAAAAATTAATGAATGAATGAGGTTAATTGTCTTCTGGAGAGACTTGTTGCTACGTGTTCTCCAAAAAATCTGGCGGGTACAACTGAGAATGAATAACATGTTCAGGAATATCATTTAACCGTTTGGTTTAATTAGATATACATTGTGTTCTATGTCTGTTGTGAACAATTGCATAAGCGCCATTCATCTATTGATGTTTTCAGAGGTTTTCCTTCAAAGACAAAACTATTTTCTTTTTGTCGTTTTCATTTTCTAACCCAACATCGTCTTATTTTTTCTTTGATCTTTTTCTTTTACCTATGTTTCTTCTTTCTTTTCCCTTTTGTTAATTACTTCATTGTCTCAGCCTTTCTTTTTTTTTCTTTCCTATATTTTCTTTAACTTCTCTCAATTTCCCTTTCAGCCTTTTCGTTTTCTTTCCCCTCTCCACGTCGTCTTTCGTTTTTACTCCCTCATTCTTTCTTTCTTTCTTTCTTTCTTTCTTTATTTATTTATTTATCTATTTATCATACCTCATTGCATTTCTCTTGCAGCAATAAGTTTTTCGCCTCTCTCTCTCTCTCTCTCTCTCTCTTCGTCAATTTTTATCCGAACGCGATTAATGATTTCTGTGACAACTGTTAGGCTCAGAATATTAGCAGAAAGTTTTTTTGCTTAAAGAACGAATTTTGCCTGCTACACTGGGCGATCCAATGGCTATAATCGGACATAACCCTGCTGCTATTGTATCATCGGGATAAGCTATCGAAATAATATTTGCATGAAAATAAATTCATTGGGGGAATTAAATCTAATTTCATTTTATTTGATTTTACCTCATTTCATTAAAAATACCTAAACTTATATTCACCCTGTATATTTGGTTTGGTTTGGTTTAGTTTCATTGAAATTGTTTTTAAATATAAACATCGCTTTTTACAGTGTCACTCCATAATTGAATGATCATGAAATCCCATAAACCAACATATACAAATGCGCTAGCAAATATTAATAAATTTTCCCATCAGTCGGAGCAGTAGATTAGCCAATCAGTGAAGACTAAGGCATATATGCACAAGGCTGCATTAAGTCTAGACTTTTTAATTTGCCATTGTTCATAAATGCCTTAGTCTTCACTGATTGGCTAATCTACTGCTCTTACGGAACGTCTATGAATATTTGCTAGCAATTTGTAGACGGCCGATTCCCATCGGTCCCCCAGCCAAACAATCCAATAATATAACGTGAAGGGACTCACCACTTTTGATAATCATGAACATGATTTTGGATTTTCCTCGTGTTTATGAGGCACGTTTCCATTCAAACTGAATTTTCTAAAATAAGAAAAATATTTCCCTCTTTTTTTAAGTATTCTTTAAGACGACCGATTCATTCATGAAGAAACGAGTTACGTATAACGGGTTTTGTTGGTTTGGTTTTAGTTATCTTCATTGTTTAATCTTATATCAACTTCGAGCGTTATCCAATGCCAAATCATTCCCTTGTAGAAGAACAGTAGTGCCACTACTTTACTTATAACTGGGAAGGGATAAAAGAATTCATAGTTTTCCCATGATTATTTATTGAAATATTTTCTTCCAGGCAGCGGTCGTATCGATACTGCTATATGGATGCACTACTTGGACGCTAACTAAACGGCTGGAGAAGAAGCTAGACGGCAATTACACAAGAATTTTGCGAGCAATATTGAACTAGTCCTAGTGGCAACACCCCATAAGGCACCAACTATACGGCCACCTGCCTCCCATCACGAAAACTATCCGAGTTAGACGATCCAAACATGCAGGATACTGCTGGAGAAGTAAGGTCGAGCTCATAAGTGATGTACTCCTATGGACCCCCGCATATAGCCAAGCAAACGCAGGACGACCAGCTCGAACATACATACATCAGCTATGTGAGGATACGGGATGTAGCCCTGAAGACCTACCTGAGGCGATGAAGGATAGGGAGAAGTGGCAAGAGAGGGTCAGGGATATCCGTTCTTGCGGCACGACATGATGATGATGATGATGATTCATCGAAAAGGGAGCGCAATAGCGCAACTGGAGTTTGAACCTGAATATTTTACATTTTTTTTCTTCATCTTTCATATTTTTTTTTTCTTCTCTTTGATCTTTCTTTCTATTTTTATATGAATTATTCCTTTTGTCTCATTGGCTGACTGGGTCTATAAAATACGCTGACTGCACTTCTGAGAGGGGTAAGGCTCCCCCCCACAATGTGCGTTCTGGATATGACACTAAACCATCTGATGTTAAGACTCCAGTCCCATCTAAGCGGGAAATAGAACTATTTCATCATTTACAATACTGGAAACCATTTACCTGTGTGTAAACAAATAAATAATTTTATTAGTGTTAGCAACACTTAAAAATCATTTAGTGTCCTTGGTATGACATGAAACTGCATCTGATGGTGAGGCACCGGTCTTGATGTTTACTGAATGTGAAGTAAACCTTTATTAACATTAATCTCAGAAGGTCACCTTTGACCTGGAGGAGAAATGCCTGTTAGAGTTCAAAGTAGGGATCAAATGGAACTGTTCTAACTTTTACTAGGGATTATTATTATTATCATTATTATTATTATTTGTAGTAGTAGTAGTAGTTGTTGTTGTTGTTGTTGTTTTGTAGTTGTTATAGTAAAGGATAACAATACATGAAACCAATTACACGTGTGCAAATAAATCTTACCTCCAAACAATTCACTTCAGAGTATATATATATATATATATATAATCAGTTTTGAATAACTCACAAGGGCAGATATACCCTAAAAGACGACCAAACCAAATAAGTGAGCAGTGTCCCGTTTAAAAATGTTTTGTACAACCTATTCGCTTGCAAATATATATATATATATATATATATATATATATATATATCAAAATGAACATGTCCACAAAGAGATTCATCTTTTTAGATAATTTGTTTTACTCCTACACGTTTTTCTACCTTATCACGGCTGTCGTCAGGAAGCGTCTAATGACGTCTGGTGGTGTCGTCTTTGATTTATATCGTGGCGACCGCTTTGAGAGAGTTGCCATTCTGCAGATGTTTGTTCTCTCCTTTTCTTTTTCTTTTTCTTTTTTTCCTTCTTCTTCCCTTACAAGAGAGAGTTCTGTGTGTTTGTGTGGGTGTACTTCTCTCCCACCCCAATTAATCGTTCATAGTTGATACGCCGTAAAGTGTACTAGTTGTCTTCTCTTGATCTTTATGTGTACGAAGCCGAGTGTGTGTGTGTGTGTGTGTGTGTGTGTGTGTGTGCGTGCCATCTATGGTCAAAGAGGTTTGTTGGCAAATTATTTGTACGAAGGATTCTTGAGACCATACAGAGTGGCCTATAAAAGATTGACGGAGGAAAAACTTAATTCTTTTTAGAATGAAAAAAATAATTTAGTACACTTTTTTTTTGTGAAAAATATCTTTCAGATTGTCTCCATTTTCACATTCGCAAAATTGTACTAAAATTGGGGCACTCTGCATGAGTTTGCTCATAGTTTATGGGTTCAGTCATAAATATTATTCTTTGCGTTGTTACATTGTCTTAGAATTATTCACATATATTCATTTTCGAATAAGAAAAATAAGGCAAGGGCAAAAATCTTGCAAACCCGATGGCTATTTGAATTCTAAATTTCTTGAAATGATTCTGTCGCAGGAATATTTTAGCAGTAGGTCATTGGTTTCTTTTTTGATATGAGCAGTGGTTCAATCCTGTTGAAACTAAAAATGTGAGTTATTTTCAAGATTTTAAAGCAGAAAGCTTTCGCTTATATCTACCCAGTCGGCTGGGGGCTGTAAAATACACCGACTGCTTCTCTGCAGAGGGGTAAGACCCCCTCCTAATGACACTAAACAATCTCATGGTGACGTTCTAGTAATTCTGGAGCTTTGGGGAATGCGGAGTACCCCTTTATAGCCATCGCTCCCAGGTCCACTCTGGCCCGGTGTAGTAGCACCTGATAAGGGTCCTATCTATGGGTTTAATTGAACTAAACCATGCTTACTCATGCTAAACTGAATTGTTTGAAATACAACTGATTATACAAAAATGGATTTGGCGTTAAACCTACAAAGGTTGATATGCCATAAAATCCAACCAACCAACTAACTCATTGTTCTGTGCAGATCACAATTGATGTTCTCCGCTTCTCCTTCTTTGTTTTCCAAAAAAAAAAAGAAGAAATAAATAAGGACCAATCACTTTTTGGTGCATTTTCTTGGAATATGAGATGCCCCTAAATTAGCAATTCAAATTTATTCTTAAATCTATTTAGGCAAACAATGAGCTTCATTACTCATTATGAACGTGTCTTAAAAAAACTGCCATCTTCACTCAACGTCTTTCCAAATCCAAGAGCTTTATCCCGATGCAACTTATAATCAGACGCCTTTTGTTTAAGAACCAGTTACATCTCAGGGGAGTAAATTTTAAGCTCAAACTATAAAATCTATAAAAAATGATGTAGTGAAAATTGCAAATTTAGCTGAGCTACGATAAATAGACATAAATCTTTAATAACAATTTCCTGTTCAGCTTTCGCCTCTCAGCAAATAATTTAACGATGATCATTTTTTGGTGGTTTGTCATTGTGACACAAGTTATAAATCTTTACCCTAAGTTCTTTATCATTTTTTACCTGAAGTATTTTTCACATCAAAATAGGTGTTAGCAGTGGGTAGACTAATCGTCAATTGCCCGGGAGACCGGGGTTAAATCACCAGTCGAATCATACCAAAGACTAAAAAAATGATATTTGATGCCACATTGATTAAAACTAAACATTATAAGGTACGTATCAAGGGTAAAGTACAGCAATCCTGGGAAAGGAGTAGTGCCCTCTCCTACTCCTTTGTGATGTATCTAATGAAAGGGGAGCCTTCGGCTTATCCTTGACTACGGTCGGTAACTTTATTTTCGTTCTGTCTGAAATTGTAGATCTTTAGTTGGACAATGAAATTTTAAGATTTTACTTTATTTTTTCACATTGTAACTTGACTTTTTTTCATTTCCAAACATTAATTATAATGATTGACCAATAATTTAAACTAAAGGCAAAAGTACCATAACTTTTTAAAATATTTCAATCTTTTGTGGGCCACCTTGTATAATAGGGTGCAACCCCGACCCAAAAAAAAACTGAAGATCAACAACACAAAAATATAAGTCCAAACGTAAAATAAACACAATTCCCTAACCAATAATCATAAAATTATCAACAAGATTGAAATACTGTTAAAATCAATCAATTAATCAAACCGTCTTATGAAGGAAGGTTGCTTAACTTTTGCAGGTTTTATTTATCTTAGATTTAAGAGTTTAGAGGGCTTCATTTCAATAATAAAATCCACTAAATTTCTGTTATATTTTCCACTGAATTCTGATTTTGTTAAATGCCACATGTACGTTTTTGGCGTTCGTGACTTTAAAAAAAAACAGATGAAGATGTTGTAGAATTTTAAAAAAAGATGGTGGAAAGAAAGCAGTGATTATTGCAAGTAAGCACGTGATCAAACTGGGTTTTTGGTCTTCTAATAATAGAATAAATCATTCGAACGTGATTAATACAGCTAAATTCCAAAGAATATTTAGTAGAGACGAGTTTTTTTTTTCTTATTTGATAGGGACACACTCTCTTCATGCATCTCCAGCATATGAGACAAGGAGATGGAATGGTCAAGTCCCAGTACTTAACAGCGGCTTGTCAACGGGGATTAGAAGACACCTACTGTATTTCCTGTTGAGCACCTCAGGTGGTTTAATGGTTAGCAAGCTTGACTAGAAACCTTCACAAGTGAGTTCGAGTCTCATAGGTGTTCCATTCATACGGCTTCGTGCTATATTTCAGCATAAACTTTCAGTAAACTACTACTGCATACCCTGCTGGTGGGGAAGACCCCAACCTGAAAGGGGTATCCTTAAAATAACAATAAATTGCATCTGACCATAAAATTCTAGTTTCACTATAAGTAGGAGTACCTGTTAGGGTCCAACCTATGGAACAAAGAGATTTGTTTGCAAATTATTTATATTAGATCATGATACTTGATATAAAATAACTGTTGATAATTTTCTACAAAGAATAGTTTTAAATAGTTGTGATTGTTTATTTAAGATTATAATTGGTTACTTGAAATTATTTGGGCAATGATAGTTTCTATTGGATTGAAATTGTAACTAAAATTAATGTAATATGGTTCAAAATATTATTATCATTTCTATTATTATTCTTATTTGGTTAAAGTACTCGAGACAATAAAATCGCGAGGAAATTATTTATTTTATTTTGTTGAAGTACTCGAAACAATATAACCACAAGGAAATTATTTCTATTATTAGGTTGAAGTACTTGCACCAATAAAACCACGAGGAAATTATTTACTCTATTTGGTTGAAGGACTCGAAATAATATAACCACAAGGAAATCATTTCTTTTTTTTAGGTTGAAGTCCTTGAAACAAAGCCACGAGGAGATTATTTCTATTATTAGGTTGAAGTATTCGAAACAATATAACCACGAGGAAATTATTTCTATTATTAGGTTGAAATACTTGAGACAATATAACCACGAGGATATTTTTTCTTTTTTTAAGGTTGAACTACTCGAAACAATATAACCACGAGGAAATTATTAGTTTCATATCGGAATAATTTAAACATAGCAGTAATTTGTTTGAATTGAAAACAGTTAAATGAAGCTGTAATTGTTTATTAAAGGTCATTGCTAATAGCTGCTTCAAATCATTTAACCGTGTACAAACAAATGACTACGATTCAATAGAATTAATTACTTCAGACCATATGATTATTACTATTATATAGAAATCCTTAAAACTCTAAAGCTCTGTACAAATTATTTATATCAAACAGGAATACTAGATGTCATATAAGAGTGCAATAATCCCTGTAGAAACGACATAAAAATCTGAATCCAATTATAAAATGAAAGTAATTTCAGACGAGTTAACAATCTGTTAAAATCAATAAATATACACGATTCCCCAAACTCTTGACATCAAATCATCATCATCATATCGCGCTGGTAGCACGGATATCCCTGACCCTTTCTCGCCACTCCTCCCTATCGTTCATCGCCCTAGGTAGGTCTTCAGGACAACATCCTGTATCCTCACATAGCTGCTGAATGTACGTTCGAGCTGGTCGTCCTGCTTTTGCGCGGCCGTGTGTGGGGATCCATAAGAGTACATCTCTTATGAGTTCATCTCTGCTTCTCCAGCAGTGTCCTGCATGTCTGGTTCGTCTAACTTGAATAGTTTTCGTGATAGGAGGCAGGTGGCCGTACAGTTGGTGTCTTGTGGGGTGCTGTTGCCAGGAATTGTTCAGGATTGCACGCAGCATTCTTGTGTAATTGCCATCCAGTTTCTTCTCCAGCCGTTTTGTTAGCGTCCATGTAGTGCATCCATATAGCAGTATCGATGTGACCGCTGCCTGGAAGAAGCTGCGTTTCATTTTATCGGTTAGGTCTGATCTCGTCCTTAAAATCAATATAATCGATTCTCTAACCTTTACGCATGAAATACCCACAGACAATTTGACATGCCGTCAAAATCAGTCAATGTACACAATTCTCTAACCTCTAGACGTAAGATAAAACTAACCATGTCATTAAAACCACTCAATCACTAACTCACCTCTCGTTGTTTTATTTTTATTTTTTTTCTCTTCTTTTATAATTTCTTCTCTCATTTTTCTAATATTTACGTCATTCATTCCTTCTTTTTATTCTCTCCTCTGCCTTCATACTTTTAACTTTCTTTCATTCTCTTTCCACATTTGCTTACAAAACGTTTTCTCTCAATAAATTGTAAAAATTATTTTTCTCTCCACATGTATTAAATAGTTTCCCCGTTTCTTTTCTTCCCTACCGATTGAAATTCATACAAGGATAACAAAAAAATATTATTAACAATAAAATGGTCATGTGTAGAAGAAAAGCTAATGAAAAAAAATGAAGAACTTTCAATAGCTTTGTATTTCCTTTCGTATTTTACATGTCTATTAGAAAGAAATTACCGTAAAAATCTACGTGATGTTAGTTCTTTCACCTACCATGAAATACCTTTGAATTAAAAAAAAAAAAAAATCGTATGACGTATCATATCTACGTCACATGTATAAAATTCAAAAGAGACTTTTCTTCTTTAGTAGGTGAGCCTGCAATTTAATTCATTGTTCTTAGACTATACTCGAAACTAAATGAACTTTTTAAACTGCGTCATGCTCGGAGACATTTCTAAAAAGCGATTCTTTTTTGGTTTCATTCTATTTACGGCGCTTAAATAGACGAGACAATAACTCGTGTCAGATAATCTTAAAATAATGTGACGTTGTCATTTTCTTAACATTATTTCTTAGATCAATACGCATAAGATTAGCTTTATATTCTAATAATACAGGCATCCTTTTCTCCTTAAGAGGATTTTTTGTCAATTTACCATTATTCATGTAAGTGTTGCCGCGTAGGCTATCGTTTGATATCTTACATGAAACTCAGAATCGTGTCGGATTTTCAAACAAAAGGAAAGAAAAATCACATACACAGGTTGAATAATCGACTGACATAATTTATTTTGGTATTGTTTGGTTGATTCATTGTTTATGTATTTTAATGTATATCAACCCGTCAAGGCTTATTTTATGCCTATAAGTTACTGAATTGCGTACATTCATCGTTTATATTTACGTTTCTGTTTGGTTTCTTCATAGATTTTTACAAAAGGTTTTATGATATAATTGCAAAAAAATATTTCTATTTGATACAGCCTAGAGGACCGGGGCTGTAAAATACACGGACTGCATCTATGCTGCAGAGTGTCCTGGATATGATATTAAACCATCTGCTGCTGAGGCTCCATCCTTGGAACTTTGGGAACTATGGAGTAACACTTCATTGCCATTGCTCCCAGGTCAACTCTTGCTCGGAGCGGCAGCATTTGATAGGTTCCTATCGATGAGTCAAATTGAACTGCTAGACCATTTAACTGTGTGTTAACAAATGGCTGATGTTTAATTGAAATGTTAGTTATAAATAACAATACTAAGAAATATTTAATTGAATGCTTACGAATGAGTTAGGTTGAATAGAATTATTTGTGTTGTTAACAATACTTTATACTCTTTAAACTGTGCGCTTATATTAAATCGTTAGTGCAATACTTGAAACCTTTTAACTGTGTAAAAAAAAAAAGATTTTTTCGATAGCAATATTTGAAATTTCAAATGATTACAAATAAATGATTAATATTAAATAGAACTATTCATATTAGAATATTTGGAACCATTTAACTGTGACAAAACATAGTAGTACTTGTATGTAAACAAATTATCTCGGATTCAATTAGAGATAAGATTACCAACGACTTATTGACTTACACATCAAATATATAACCATTTAACTGTACGCAAACAAATAAACTCTGGGTCGTTTAAAAATATTATGCATTTGGAAATCATATATTATATGAGTAAAGAGGATTTGACTTTCAATAAACTACAAGGGTTGATAGGCCACATAACCAAACCAACCGAACAAATGTATTTAAGAATAATCATTTGTTTGCAAAGGGATACATGATTTTAGTTAACTAATTGTAATTAATAATCGAGAGTAACCTCCCTTATTTTATGATTACCTCCCTTTCTAGGATCACTTTGGTTAAGTACCTAACTATAAAATCTTACGACACATATATCAGAATAAAGTTTTCCCAAGCCTTACTGTTATTTACGTTTGTCCTTACACTAAAATATATAATCCTTTGTAGGCAATTGTAGATTCGAGTGACTATTCTTATACAATCAATGTACACACAGTCATATGGTATCAGGTATTCCTATATTGTACAAATAATTTTCAAACAGCTTTATTTGACCCATAGATTGGACACTAACAGGTAATAACTCTTTGTGTCAGTGTTGACCAGGGATTTACGGCAATGAAGAAATACTCTATACTCCCCAGGTCCCGAAGACTGGAGCCTCACAAGCGTTCTAAGCCACATCGACACAGTTGAATTTTACGAGGAACTTTCAAAAAGTAAAACCTTCTATTTATTTCTACAGAAAGTACATCAGTTACATTGAGCAGAAAAAAAACTTCCTTTGATAGAACATGTTTCCAACTAAAAAAACACTATTTTGCCACATAGCCAGCAACATTAGATATGCCTTTTCATCATTAATAAACAAGATCCCGCACCATTAGGCGTGCTTCACATTTTCAAATGAGAAGCCATAATGAAATCGTTATCAGACGAATGTGATCGATGTAGTCCCTCTTTTGGTATGGATGGGCTGATTAATGCGTTCTTTATATCCTCTTGTCTCTTACATCACTCTCTGTACTTCACAAACGCTTTATCCACTGCCTAACTGTACTCTCACAGTGTTGTTCTCATTAAACGTTTAGGAAAACCTTTCAGACTTTTGACGATGTTGGTAAAATGGAGAGCTGAATGCTAAACAAAATCTACTGTCAAAGTGTTCGGAATTTCAATATTTCTACCAAGTGACTAACATATTATTCTTGTAGAACATTTGTATGTTACCTTGTGAGTTGCCATCGTTTCGTAAAAAAAATTAAATTGAATATTAAAATTTGCTTTTTAAGATAACAATGAATTATTATTTTTAGTCACAAAGTGTCAAAAAGTTTCCTGCCAAACCCCATTCCTGGTTTTAATAGGCATACACTTAGCAGTTTGCAAATCAAATTTTACTCAAAATTAGCATAAACTCTGAAAATAATACTTTATGTCAAATCAAAATTCGGGCACCGTGTGTGTTGTTAACGTTTAACTAATTAAGCAAGCAGACCATAATTACTGAGTTAGATTCTCACTGAGCATTGCTAATTTTAACATTGAGACCAACTAAGTTCAGGGGGAGTGGCTTAGTGGCTAACGTACTTGACTGCGACATCATAGAAAGCCAGTTTAAGCCCTAGTTACGTTACTACTTTCTCTTTCGCTCTTATATCCTTGATAAAGGTGTGAATAATCTTTCCCCACCTAGTCATGGAGTAAATAGTATCACTACTTTTATTCTTCCCTCGATGGCTTTAGCATTAAATAACCCATGAACATTTATATGATATTAAAAAAAAGAAACCACACCAAACTAAGATAAATATATTAAATGTCTTCTTGTAGATGATTGATTTAATGTTGAATTCAGGTGAGAATTAGATTTTTAGTGGGTGTTGCCTATTTTTCGCAAAGTTTCGAACTGTGATAAACCTATAAAATAAATTAACTTGATTGGTATTGTGAGTTAGCTATAGTTATTCTCATTGAATGTCCCATACTTTTTCTCAAGTAATAAATTTCTGTTAGTAAATAACTACAAAATCACAATGCGTTTAGTGTTTTGATTTATAAATATAAACTAATTAGGTTTTATATTTTACCCAGATGTAGTAATACTTGTTGATAATAAGCGCGTATAATGCAATATTAAAATGCATAAAATTCTTTGAAAAGGCCTGATTCTTAATCACTGGGAATTTAAATAACTATGTCAAGACTAAATAACTTTATTAAATATAAAGAGATTCTTATTGCGTTTAAGAGATTATACGTTTCCAACAAGAACTATGGCATATCTATCTATATATATATATATATGTAAATATAACATATATGTTTGACATATATATATATATATATATATATATATATATATATATATATATCGCAGCTAATAGCAGCTCGTGGCTGAATTTCGATCCCACCTTTGGGTAGCTACTATCTAGCCACACTGATGAGTTCTGATAGAACGAAACAGATCTGTCTGTGGATGACTATAGAGATATATACTCCCCTACCCCCGTAGGGTTGAGTTCTCTGGCGAATGAAGTAATCGTGTTGCCATTAGCGTTCATTGCAAACCTCTTCGTATTTGAATTGAGGTCTCGGCAGCCGTTTGAACGGATGTATGTAAACAATATTACTTGTGATTCATAACCGTTTAAAATTTACTTCGCAGTTAATAGCTGCTCGTGGTTGAATGGTTAGCGGCTTCGACTTGGCGTTTCAGTCAAACCGGGATTCGATCCCACCTATGGGTAGCTACTGTCTAGCCACACTGATGAGTTCTGATAGAACGAAACAAACCTGTCTGTGGATGACTATATATATATATATATATATATATATATATCATCAGGACTTGGATTCGTAAGCGAAGATAGTGGTTCCCGCCGACTGCTGCCATGTTTATTAGTGATTAGGTCCAAATAAACCAGGCGAACACTGTTGCAGTAGCCGTAGCTGAAGGTCTCGTCAGGGCTTAATGGCATTGCGTTGCCTTTTATCATTGAGGGTGGCCCTGCGAGTATTTTCAAGAATAACATTCCAACCCATTTGTGATGTGCCAGGTGCCACGGTTCTCATCTACAGTGGATCCGCGATGATCGATTTGACGTGCACTGAGGAATATTTTCATGAAATCCTTGAATCCAATTTTTGGTGCCCTCTTTTGTGATGACCCCCTGAAAGCTCACCACACAGCATGATCCAAGGCAAGCAATGATTTGCCGTTTTGTTGACGTGTTCAGCACAGCAAAGCTGGGATTTCAGAAGAGTGGCTTCGATACTAGCTATCTAGCCTTTTCAAGGACTTCCGTATTGGTGACGAAGTGGATGTTGAAGATATGTTTGGTTATATGTGGAAATAAATGTGACTGTATAAGAAAAAGGAAAATCCTATGGAAGTCAGTTTGACATGTTTCTCTAAAGAAAGTACCAACACTCAAAATTTCATTTTTTCTAGAATAACAAATTCATTTTCATGACGGTATTCTTTTAACAAAACATTGACAGGTCTGTTTAATTCTTAATAATCACTTACTTTTTCTTATATATATATATATATATATATATATGTGTGTGTGTGTGTGTGTGTGTGTGTGTGTGTGTATTGCTGCAAAGACAATGTTTGTTTTGTCAACAAGCGTCATCAGTTGATGAAAGTGTGAGACAAAGCTTCAGGGTTGAAAATTCATTATCCTTAACACAGAAGACCAAAGCAGTTGCTTATGATGTTGACTTTTCGTCGCAGTTAGAGAATGACAGAGAGGGAATGCCAGGTGTAAATGCAATCTCATCATAAAAACTTTACACCTTCATGAGAAATTCCGAAATTTGATATTAATTCCATCTTGTGAAATTTGAATTAAATGAACTGATTAAAAGGCGAGACAACTACGTGTTTCAATTATATATATATATATATATAGAGAGAGAGAGAGAGATAGATATGTGTGAGTGTGTGTGTGTGTGTGTGTATGTGTGTGTGTGTTTCATTAAATAGGAGAGACACACACACTTCATGTGTAACTTGATATAGTAAGTCCAAGTTATAAAGAGAAAGAGAGGCTAATTGATAGGGAAGAAGAGAGAGAAGAAAAAATGATAAACAGGGGTAGATATTGAATCTTCGGGAGCAGGCAGCTGGCCTCTGAGGGACTTAGACCAAAGCACTTTTTGGTCAACCAGTCTCGGGTTAATTAAAAATGACTTGAAAAAAAAACCGGGGGTCCCAAATCTTTTACGCTGGTATGGAACCACCGGAAACGGATATGGTCCTCCCTCTGACACAAAGCGTAAGTAAGGAGACGACTTGGTTGTCTAGAAGACGTGATGAGATAAAGAGAAGAAGTTGAACACCAGCCAAGATGTAAAGAAAGATGAAAAAAATTTCCGGAGCCTATTTGGGGGTAAACTTTAAAAAGGGGCCACACACTAGATGTGAACCTGGGAAGACAAAACCAGGAAACAAACACGTTAGAATAACAAGAAAATTCAAGGAATTTGTTTGTTCTCTCTTTATCCTCTTGACATGCATGTTGTTTCTCTTTTCTCAGTAAACATTCTCTTCTCAGTTTCTATATTCTCTTTCTTTCTCCAGGTGACTTCTTACTAATTGTAGTAGTTAATAAATCTTTTAGTAGTGAACCAAGGCGGAGTTTCCTGTGTTTGTCAACTTTTCCCACGACAGGATCACAACAGGATCAGACTGCTATTATAGATATAGCGATACGGCCTTTAACATGATCTAGCACGTAGTGAAACAACCGTACGTTTGCCGTATAACAGTACACGTGTCTGCCAATTTTATTTTTGATCTGTTGAAATTTTTCTATGAGTCGTCAGACAATTGGATGAAATGAATTCAGTGAGGCGACGCATGTTTCCTTCGTAATTTCGTCTTCCAACTCGAACCATCTTCAGGGTGGGTGAATAACGAAATGACAAACACAATACTAACTCATATACATTTATATTGAGACATGGAGCAAGGAGAAGTAAGAGGGAAAATAACTAACAGAAATGTGCTAAAGGCATTTTAGAATGTGGCTGCTATATTCGAATTTGACAGTCTTTAAGGAAGATTTGTTCATCGTTATACTTAGAGCTTCAAGAATTTGAAGCTTTGTGTATGTATGTGTAATACGGAGGTGTTTTCAGTTATATGTTTTCGGTTTTTAGAGGTTGGGCACGAATATGTTTCGATGTATTTAATGATCGAACTAGTATTAGAAAGGAACAGAGTTAAATTGCCCATAACAATATAAAAAAAGTAAGAATTGAAAATATGATATATCGCGCAAAATTTTTATCCAGCTCCAAAACAATATTCTATTCTGAACATGAAAAACATTTGACAAATCCTCATAAACAACGACTTCGAAATTTACATTGCTGACGAACAAATAATATGCTTCATTAAAAATATCAACTCTATTTGCAATGGAAAATACCATATCCAATAACCCGAAGAACATAAAATTATTTTTGGTAACCACATGCATAAACACCACAAACTTGTTGAAATAGCACTTAAATTCAAATAGGTCATAAGTCACTCAATGTGACTGTAACAATAAAAGAGAACTTGTTGTACATTTTCCCAAATTGATTACCACTAACATTGACATCTCTAATAACTTATCTCCCTTGAATAGTTACCTCGTTACGACTAATGTAGTAGACCAGTTGAAATGTCCTCTAGGAGAATGCTTCCCCAATAAAGAAAATACCAACATCTGCCTAACCATGACGACTCTGTCGAAACGTTTAACACTTCACCTTTCAGACACAACATCTATCTCTCAACACCTCGGAACACATTCTTACTCGTCCTTCGAATACTGATAAATTCTAACTGAAAACACCACTATATTACACACACATACATACACACAAACAAACAAACAAACGCCCCGAATTCTTGAAGCTCTATATATAAAAGATATAACGAACGTTTAAACAAGATGAACTTCAAATATAGCAACTATATTCTAAAATCCTTTTAACTCATTTGTTGACTAACTCTGGCGTCTGGTCCGGTTAACATTTTGTGGGTTTCAAAAAAATTCACATGAGCTTCCGAGCGGGAGGAGTATCTCATAATTATAGTGTGATGGCTATTCTCCGGAGCGTTCCTCTTCACTCGCACTGCTTCGATCTGCCTTTTGTAGAAAAATTTTGATTGTCACCCAAGGGTGCAATTTCGATGCCTTCCATGAACTGGATGATATCGACTCTTATGAGTCTCGTGTTTGATCGTTGCCGTCTTCTCGGAACGTCAATTTTTAATTTAATTTTGTAAGGATATTTTTAACCTTTTGAAAGTTATCAATTTCTAAATTGATATCGAATTCGTCATCCACCAGATCCAGAAGGGGCAGGGTGAGATCTCCTTCAAACAGAACTCCCAAAACAATTGCATCCAACTTCTTTTTTGCGTTTAAAAAGGTGTTAACTTCGTATTCCACAAGAATTAGCAATCCCTGTGTTCATTTTAATTTTTCGACTATCCCTTTCGAAAAATATGATGTTCAGTTGCCTGTGTCGTACAAATAATTGAATTCGTATCTGTCTGGATTCTTGGACACTTAAAAGGACAATATTGTATAAACGGTTGATTTTGGATGCTGGTGCTGGCACACTGGGTGCAAGTGATGACACACAGTACGCATAGATTGTGGTATCTCTCTCTAGTTTGCCTCACCTCGACGCTTACATGTTTTATGCATCGGCTTATTGAGTACCCTAGTTTGACAAAAGCTTACAGTAACAACCCAGTCTCATTTTCCAATGCAACGGAATTCTTTTGTTCTACTTTTCGGTTATTTTCATTTCTTTCCTTACTTTCTTTTGAGATAATCTTGTCAGGTTATTTTTAATGATTTATAAAATATAAATCATTAAAATTATCCTGACAAGATTATCTCAAAAGCAAGTGATATCCCAGTTTAAATATTTTCGTTATAAATGTCGATAATATCTTTCATTGTTGGATGATTCATGTCAACTTAAAGTACTAATTCCCTTTGCAGAATACTTGGTCACTTGGAGAAAATTATATGACTCATCATCTTATATCCTGCTGTATCCTCTTCAAAAAATTAAATTGTAGGATGTTTTGCGCTACGACAAAACAGTCTTCATTTCTAACAAAAATTCGGGGTGTCCTCGTGGTGTAATGGTTAAAGCGATGGACTGCGGAACCGTAGTACGCGAGTTCGTACTCCAGTCGCGCTATTACGTTCACTTTCGGGCAAATACCCTTGGGAAAGGTATAAACCCCCTTATCCTCCCAGCTATGGGTTAAATAGTACCACTACTGTTCTTCTATGAGAACAGCTTTGGCATTAAATAACCCAAAAAGAGTTGATATGCCATTAAACAAAGAAACCAAACCTAACAAAAATTGTTTTATATTAACAAATTCTG
>OY757939.1:5752577-5755077 GCA_963585895.1 Sepioteuthis lessoniana
CTAATACTGAGAAATAACGAATATCTAATGGATTTATAGAGACGTAAGGATGATCAACAAATTTCTTTTGTTGTATGGTAGTTTAAAATAAACTTATTGAAACTGGAATTGTTCCTTTGTGTTGGAATACAGCTTGGCTTGATAAGACGGCAAGCTGATAGTAAAAGAAAATTTTTTCGATGACTGAATTTTGATGCCATGAATTTAATTGAACAAAATACATATTTAAAAAAATCATTTCAACTTGTTCATTAACTTTTAAAGAAACACTCAATTTACCCGAAAGGATGTATAGAATTAAAAAAAAGATGTTGATAAAGGAATAATGTTGCCATGAATTTATATGAATAAAATATTTTGTAAAAGTCAAGCTAAAACCTTTGAATCAATAAAATATGAAAGATAGCATAGCATATTGCGTAATGGTTAACGATACATGCTAGAAATTGAATTGTCAACCGAAGTAAGCAAAGCTTATTAATTACAATATACAATGAAAGAATACATAATTTAATTCAAAGAGTGATATCATCATCATCATCATATCGTGCCGCTTGCACGGATATCCGTGACACTCTCTCGACACTTCTCCCTATCGTTCATCGCCTCTGGTAGATATTCACTGCAACATCCCGTATCCTCACATACCTGCTGTATGTATGTTCGAGCATGTCGTCCTGCTTTTGCTTGGCCATATGTGGGGGTCCGTAGGAGTACATCGCTTATGAGCTCGTCCCTGCTTCTCCAGCAGTGTCCTGCGTGTCTGGTTCGTCTAACTTGGATAGTTTTTGTGATGGGAGGCTGGTGGCCGTATAGTTGATGACTTGTGGGGTGTTGCCGCCAGGACTTGTTCAAGATTGCTCGCAGCATTCTTGTGTAATTGCCGTCTAGCTTCTTCTCCAGCCGTTTAGTTAGCATCCACGTAGTGCATCCATACAGCAGTATCGATACGACCACTGCCTGGAATAAATTGCGTTTTATTTTATCGGTCAGGTCTGATTTATATATGGTCGATAGCCTATCGATAGCCTATCGATAGCTGTTCATGCCTTCGTTAGCCACGTGCCGATATACTTTTCGGTTGATGAGACGCTGCTTCCTAGGTAGGTGATTTTGTCTACAAGTTTTAGAGGGGTTCCGTCTAGTGTGGAGATGTCACCTGTTTGATTATAGCACATATATTCCATTTTGTGTGCATTGACATGGAGGCCGATGTCTGCGGCGGCTCGTTCCAAACTATGCAGTAATGGTTCGGCTTGTTTTGGTGTATTTGCCAGTATCGCTAAGTCGTCGGCGTTGTCTGCGTCGGTAATTGTTTTTGTGGGTGCCTTCTGCTTTTTTTCTTTGTCAGCTCGAAGCCGTTTTCTCTGGTTTTATCAATCGATGTTCTAAGCACGTAGTCTAGAGAGATGATAAAGAGGTATGGGTCTAGAGTGTCTCCTTGTACTACTCCTGCTGCAATGTCGAAGTATTCTGTGTCTCTATCTGGTGAACGTACTTTCACTTTGGTGTTTCTATTGAGAATCGTTATTGCTGCTACGGTTTCTTTAGGTAGGCTGTATGCTAGTAGGATTTGTTGCATCTTTCCTCTGTGAATGGAATAGCAAGAAAAGTTGATGAAAATATTTTGATGACTGAATATTGACCATATGAATAAAATATGTCGTCAAAATTCCTTGAAAGATTTTAACTCATCTAAAAATAATATGAATTAGGTCAAGGTTATATGTTTATCATCAGCAGCAGCATCATCAAACCGTGCTGACAACACTGATTCCTTAATCTCACTCTAACCCTCTGTCCCTATCTGACATCACTGTTAGTAAGTTCTTTAGAAGGCAACCAGGGATGCACAAAGGGGATGAACGTAAAATTCGAGTATGGGTTGAATAAAATATCTTGTCAAAAATCTGCGTAACTTTTTTACTAATATAAAAATAATGCCAATAATGTAAGGATTATAATCTTACCTCCTTGAAATTTAAAGAATTGATTCTCACGTAATTTAAAACTAAGTGTCTTTTCTTCTATGAGTTGTCTATCATTTTCTCCTGGTTGATTCCTCTTTAGTATATCTGATAAAAACTTATCAAAATCGTGGTGTAATGGTTATCATCACAGGATATAGACACGGCGATACGAGTTCAATTCCTGGACAAGACTGATTGCATTTCACATAGCACTAATACCCTTGGGAAAGGTATGAATCCAATTATTCTCCCTCCAGCTATGGGCAAATAGTAGGGCAAACTAGCTTCTTCAGCCTTGGTGGGGCAACTAGTCTAGGAGAAGGAAAACTCTGAATTCAAACCTGTTAAACTCCGCTTAAAAAATTGACCTTGTGTCATATCCTGCCCGAGCGGAGGGGTTAGGTAAATAGGATCAACATCGTTATTTCACACTATAAATTCAACTGATAAGATCAATATCTAGAAAATACCATAAAAAAGGCTGTGTTTGACTGTCTCGACAACTATTTTTAAAGTCAAATTCTTAATTA
>OY757939.1:5757577-5810077 GCA_963585895.1 Sepioteuthis lessoniana
AACCAGGCCAAAAGTTATGGAATTAAGCAGATTTAGAGAAAGTTCACTCATATGTTCTATTTTGCAGTAAATAAATCAATAAAATATAAGATCAAAAATATTTTTCTTTTTTAATAGATTCACATTAGAATTTTTGTCAATAGATTCCTCACTTTTTAACTCTAATAATGGGTTATTCCATAAATTTTTCCTCTGCATGACCGGAAAAAGATATACTATTAATTTAAATAATCTAATCTTGTTTGTTTAAGAAATATTTCATAAAGTCAGAATGTTCAGCTGTTAAATGAATGTTTTGTGCTTTATCTGTTAAGAGTGTATTTATTGATAAAATTCCTCCAACCCAAGGAAAAAAAATAATAAAACAAAATGAACCTTCTCTAAATATGCTGATTCTATGATTTTTTTAAAAGTAGATCAATCAATTTAATGCAACTCGTATCTTTTTATCTAGTTGGTGGGCAAAAGCTGAAGTGATATATACATGAATTCAAAACATCGCTCTGTCAAGAAAAATAACAATGAAAATATTGTCAGGTTTTTGGCTATTTAAGCGGGTTCCTATTTTTCTTAGTTATTTCGTAGACTTCAATTTTGACACATGACTGAGAATAGTAAAATTATCCTCGACAATGGAGCAATTCTTGGTGCATAATGTAACCAAAAATTCCTTCTCGATAAAAGCAATAATTTATCTAATAAAAAGATTTGGTTGTCTTAATTTCTGAGACGAAGCTTGTCGATTTTTATCATTAAGGGTTTTCGGACTATTGTCTTCATCTTTATTGTTATTTCCACATGTTTCGGCCGATATTTCCTCCGGCCTTCTTCGGGTGTTTGTCGAACTCGGGAACCTTCGCTGAACTTCGAACTACGTACTTTATTGAAACCAAGGGGGTTGGCTGTTCTTATTCCGTTAGCCATAACCGGGTACAAGTGTTAAGTATTCCTGTATTGTAACCCGCCTGTAGTAAGGATTGAACCTGCAGGTTCAATCCTCACAACAAGCGAGTAACAATACTTAACAATACAGTTCGACAAACACCTAAAGAAGGCCGGAGGACATATCGGCCGAAACGTTGTGGAAATAGTCCGAAAACCCTTAATGATAAAAAGATTTGATAAGATAAAATAAATGTTGTTCTCGGGACAGGTTAAATTTCACTAAGAATAAAATGAAAGAAGCAGATTCACAATGCACGTTCCGCTTTATTAGAGTTTGTTTAATTTCGAAAAGTAATTTGTCGAATCCCTAATTCGCTTGATCCGTTTCTAAACAAATTATAATCTAATAAATTGAAATAATATCTGGAGATGAATTTCATGAAGCCGTTGAGAAGATGTCTGGTGCTCGTTGAACAAAATTGCAAATATTTTGAAGATTATTTGAATTTCAATAAACCCCATTATATCATTATATTTGGTCTTATATTTGTAAGAATTAGTGGTTCATTGAAAAATTCCCATGTTACTTTTCCTGTTCCATAAATAACAATGAGTTTCCATCTGCCAAATCACTCTTCATCATCACCTCTCTCTCTCTCTCTCTCTCTTTCTCTCTCTCATATATATATATATAAATATATATATACATATATATATATCAGTGTGTGTGTGTGTGTGTGTGTGTGTGTGTGTGTGTGTGTGTGTGTGTGTGCTACCTGCAGCCTATCTTTAGGTTATATTCACATTTATTAAATGGCCCTCCTGTGTCTTGAGGAAAAAATGCACATTTTGCTTTTTCCAGAGCCAAAAAAATTATTAAAAAAGAGAAGTGAATTAATAGCTAGGTGTAGACATAGGGCTAAATTTAAACTATAGATAATTAACAAATTTTTTTTAAAAAGCATAGAGTTAAATTGAGAATTAATGTAAATGAATAAATAAAATAAAATGTTAGATAGAAAAATTGTGAAAAAACTTATAAAACATACGTACTACGCATAAAAAGCGGAACTGATTAATGGTTTCCAAATAGTTTTGAAATTTTAGAATATTTTAAATAAATTAAATATTTGTTTTAGTTTAATATATCCATTACTGTATCATTACGTAAGGTTATTAATTAAAGTTTAAATCTAATTCAATATAAAATCTGTAATTTTGGTCAAAACGTAATTAAAAAATAAAAAATTTAAAAAATTTTTTTAAATAAATTTACTACATTTCTAACCGAAATTAAAATTTAAAGCGGAAGTGGGCTTAATGAGGAGATAACTCTTCACCCCTCTTCTATCCCCTCCCACTTTTCTGTGTCTATTCTAGTTTTTTTATCTAAAAGATCTGAAGAAGTCCTGTTAATTTTTTTTTTGTGTTTTTGGAAATTTCAAAAAATGCGTAACAGGATGGAAATAAATTTAAAATCCTATGTGACCGGTTTTGTTGTTTTCATAAAGTATATATATATATATATATAAGTGTGTGTGTGTGTGTGTGTGCGCGCGCTACCTGTTGCCTTTCTTTACTTTATATTCATATTTATTAAATTGCCCTTATATAAATATATATATATATATATATATATATATAATATATATATATAAATATATATATATATATATAACCAAAAAAGTTGGGAACCACATTGATTTTTTCCTCTCAACTTAAACAATGAATCAGGTTTCATGTCCTTAAAGAAAGACATTTATTTTTTCTATGGTTGCATGCAATTAGGCAATAATTTAAATAAAAATGAATACGAAATAATTATAACTTCAAGTAAAGTGAATTGATATTTTAATTTCATTAAAGAATCTACAACGAACATTTATTTGCGCAGAGCAAATTCTTGGCATCTTTTCCAGAAGCTGGTAAAAGTATTTTGGTGGAAGTGATTCCTAAAGTATGTGTAAATGTGTAAACAACTTTTGTTTATTTTTATCTTCGGTGGTTCATTTCGAACATACCGATCAATTTCATCCCAGACTAGTTCAATTATTGAAACATCGGGAGACTGAGGGGACTAAGTCATCATTTGTAAAATTACCTTATATTCCTTTGATTTTAGATAATTTATAAACTGTTATGAGTTGAGATTTGTATCTTGTCGCAAAACAAAATGTTATCCAATTATGAAGCAGCCAGAAGGAATTGCATGCCTCAACAGTATTTCACGATACTTCCCCTTTCGCAAATGTCTTTAATTAGGACAAAGTCATTAACAATTTCACCTCCAAAACATCTTCAAATTGTTGCCGCACCATTACCGTTCTTAAGAGTTAGTGTTATATAGTCATGTGCCGTATCATAACGACACAATAATTACGACGCAGTGACAATTAAGATGCAGGAAGGAAGACACAGGAAGAACTCTTTACAATTATATTTACCTCTCACTTTATTTGTAAGGTTTGAAAGGGTTGCATGTGAGAGGGTGCTGGAGACCGAACATAAACTTCATATTTTGACCCCACTGTTATGACCGTCACGTTGTGTCTTTCTTGTTCTCCTGATGTTGGGGTCAACTCCATCGGGGATTTCCGAGGGCCCCCTCGGTCGGGTGTGGCCTTCCCTACCACACCTGGTCTCTACTGTCTGGAAGTCTGCTGGCAACTGCATCGGGAGTTTCCGAGTGCCCCCTGGGTCAGGTGTGGCCCTCCCCACCACATCTCGTCTCCAACCCTCTGGGAGTCTGCTGGCAACTGCTTTGGGACCCAAACTCAACTGAGTTAAATAATAACTTAACGCCCACACGATCGCATACTGGATCTTTGCAATCGAATGTTTAATCGTCATCAAGCGGAAATAACTGTCATGCAGTTCAGAGGTTACTCTCTTCCGGTGCATGACTGTAATGGCACAATAGAACCTTCACCTTGTCCCATATCATAAGCCTTAATCCGCCCACGTGATCTCTTTCGATTACTGGCCATTGGAATGTGTCACTTCCTTCCGGTGTATTACCTTGGAATAGTATTTTTGGGCCGGGTCAAAGGTCAAAATATAACATTAGCACAATTCAATGTTCTCTTATTTGTTAGGAAGACGTTTATCTAATAAATACATTTCGTTTAATTCCTAAACGCTGAAACTTTGACGCATCATCTCACATCACCTTTTCCCAGCTTTCTAAAGTAGAAATTTTGTGTTGATGTGGCCATTGTAGCTTTTTTCAACTTATTTGTTAATAGAAAGAAATCATCTCTTAACAGTCATAACAGATTTTGGATGTTGATGTGTAGAAGTAAATTCAGTAGTTAATTCGAGAGCTATTTATCTCCTATTCGTTTTGAAAGACATGATTAAGTGTAAATTCTCTGCAATGGATGTTGCTCTGAGCCACTCAGATCTTTTCCTGTCAACAATTGCGCCTTTTTCTGCAAAGCGCTGCCGGCAATTATACACCTCATTTTTTGATATATGCAATATTCTAGCTATCTGACGCTTAAAATGTCCTTCTATAGAATGGATTTCAATTTAGGCTTTTTTAAAAATAATACTGAGTTATGTTCTTGACATTTTAACCGTTTCTGTAAATAAATTTCAATTACGCATTAATCTAGATTGAATTGAACCTCTACTAAGCTGACAAGTATTTGGTTTGGTTTGGTTTGATTTTATGGCACATCAATCATTGTAGTTTATTTAATGCCAAATTCATTTTATACTTAACAGTTCTATTTCAAACAATTCAGTTTAGCATAAGTAAACTTAATAAATGTCACAAAAACAATTCTATTTCAAAGCATTCAGTTTAGTATAAGCATAGTTTTTTTTTGTTTACATACAGTTTCAATGTCAAAAACAGTTCCATTTTAAACAATTTAGTTTAGCATAAGTAGACAGTTTAAATATCAAAACAGTCCGATGTGAAACAATTCAGTTGACCATAAGTACATGGTTTAGTTTATTTGACCCATAGATAGGAACCTAACCAGTGCTAACACTCCGGGCCCGAGTGGATCAGGGAGCGATGGCAATGAAGTGGAACTCAGCATTTCCCAAAGCCCTAACATAACTGGAACCTCACCATCAGATTGTTTAGTGTTATATCTGGGACATTCATAGGGGGAGGGTCTTACCTCTCAACAGAGGAGCAGTCAGTGTATTCTATCAGACCCAGCCGACTCGGCAAAGCAATGAAGAAGAAATATTTGTAAATTTCAGGCCTACAATTCTGAAATGTTTTCAAGATGTAACAAAATTTCCAAAGCTTAGACAAATGAATGTATAATGCTTGTAGAAAAAATTGTTTGAATTTTATACAAGGCATTCTTTTTTTTCATTTTTAAATAGAGTAATAATATATTTTAAATTGAATTACCATGACCCAAAAATTCGTCAAAAACTGCGCTTGACATATCATCATCATCATCATCATGTCGTGCCACTAGCACGGATATCCCTGACCCTCTCTCGCCACTTCTCCCTATCATCCATGGCTTTTGGCAGGTCTTCAGGGCTACATCCCGTATCCTCACATAGCTGCTGTATGTATGTTCGAGCTGGTCGTCCTGCTTTTGCTTGGCCATATACGGGGGTCCATAGGAGTACATCACTGATGAGTTCGTCCTTGCTTCTCCAGCAGTGTCCTGCGTGTCTGGCTCGTCTAACTTGTATAATTTTCGTGATGGGAGGCAATTGGCTGTACAGCTGATGTCTTGCGGAGTATTGCCGCCAGGACTTGTTCAATATGTTATATAGTCACATATGTAGATTCACATCTACATACATGCATATATATATGTAGAATAATTCACAGCGACACAACGATAAAGACAGATGCATGAAGGATAACGCAGGAAGAAAGGACGCAGGAAGACTTCTTTAACAACATATTTACCTCTCTCTTTATTGCAAGGCTTCAAAAGGGTTGTTCAAGGTTTGCATGTGAGAGGGTGCTGAGATCGAACATAAACTTCATATTTTGACCCCACTGTTATGACCGTCACGTTGTGTCTTTCTTGTTCTCCTGATGTTCAACCAGAGGTCTTGGGGTCCATTGCTGGATGCTGGCTTTCTTTACTGCATCTTATCAGCATCTGATATGGACCCCAGCTCATCAGGGCTTCGAGCCCCATCGGCCTGGTGTGGCTTTCCTTACCACATCTCGTCTCAAACTCTCTGGAAGTCTGCTGGCAACTGCTTTGGCACCCCAAACTCAACTGTGTTAAATAATAATTCAACGCCCACACGATCGCACACTGGATCTTTGAAATCGAATGTTTAATCATCATCAAGCGGAAATAACTGTCATGCAGTTCAGAGGTTACTCTCTTCCGGTGCATCACTGTAGTGGAACAATGGGACTTTCACCTTGTCCCATATCATAAGCCTTAATCCGCCCACATGATCTCTTTCGATTACTGGCCATTGGAACGTGTCACTTCCTTCCGGTGTATCACCTTGGAATAACATTTTTGGGCCGGGTCGAGGGTCAAAATATAACAAATATTGCTCTCAACATTCCTGTGTAATTGCCGTCTAGCTTCTTGTTCAGTCGTTTTGTTAGCATCCAAGTAGTGCATCCATATAGCAATATCGATACGACCGCTGCCTGGAAGAAACATATAAAAGCACTAAATAGCTGTTTCGACTTTATTAGGGCTCAGCAGCAGAGGATACTATGATCTCTCCACTGGAGATCGAACCAGCAATAGCAGAATAGAAAGCCGAAACTCAACCACTGAGCTGCAGGTCCCCATCACACACAGGTGATGTCAAATTGTCTATTTCCTTGCCCATCAGTTTATGATTACGCAGTATCTCCAATACTCTTGGGAAGACGTTTCACTGGAGGTGACCGTGTCCACTGTCGGATTATAGATGTAACTACAAAATACATCGGGCTAATTGGCTGTGCATTTACCACAACTAGTTAATTTGATATACATGTTGTGCCATGTGGACCAATAGCTCAGTGGTAAAGTTTCGTTTCTTTATTTTATAAAAGAGATTACATGTAGACAAAAGGTGAATTTATACGTATATACAAAATTAACCTTTTTATGATCTGAGAGAAAAAAATTGAGGTTTTCCCAAATTTTTGTTTGGTAGTATATATGTAAACAATATTTGGTTTCTGTGTCACAGGGATTTCAACACACACACACACACACACACACTACAAAACTTAATATGTAACTGTAAAAAATGAATACTCCATATAAGTACACTTCTTATATGTATCTGTTTGTTCGTCTACCTCTGTCTCACACTCTCAGTCTCTCTGATTCTTTATATATATATATATATATATATATATACGCGAAATATTACACAGCTATCTATCTACGCATTGATTTTTATGATTGTTTCCGGTCCCACCCCCATCTTTCTTTCTTTCTTTCTTTCTACTTCTTTCCCATTTTCTCTTAATTCTCCTCCCACACATTTTTCAATCCCTTTCAGTGATCTTTCTTTTGCGGAACGAACCAACCCGATATCAATCACCTATTTTTCTTTCACGCTTAGATTCTCCCCCTACTTCGATAATCCCCTCCCCATCTCCATCCGCCTTTACTGCCTCACTGTCGTCTGCTTACTACATTCGAAACAACAAAAGATTGACAATTCTTCACTAACATCCCACGAAGAAGACTCATATGCACTGAGGAGGTGGCGTCTCCTCGGAGACGGCACGTTTCTTAAAAAAAAAAGATCTCCTTCTTTACTCTTCTTTATCCAAGTGTATTGACTTGTGCAGTAACGCGTAAACTCTATCAGATTTGCATGTGAATGCTTTTCAACTTGTAAATATCTGCGGCTGCATACGTACACAGTGAGGAATGGTCTTATGTAGGCAAAGTTTTTGTGATAAGTGCTTTTTGGATTTTTCGATTATTTTGCTCTTTTTTAATTTTGTAATTTTCTCCTTTAAAATGAGATTCTATTGACACGCTCTGATCAATTCTAGAAGTTATTTCCTCGCGTTATTTTAGTAAAGTCTTCGTGTTCGTCTTTAATTCTCTGAGTAAATTGACTTTGGCATTTCTTGTTGTGATATCGCTAAATTCTGAAATACTGTCGTGAAATATTTGTTTGAACTCTCGACATAAAGAATTAAAATCATTACACATCAATATATATATATATATATATATATATATATATATATATATATATATATTATTATTATTATTATTATTGTTGTTGTTGTTGTTCACTCATTAGAGCTTTTCACATCAGCAATAGCCGATGGTTTTTCACTGAAGTCTGAGTGACAGCAAGTCTCCTCAAGTCTCCAGGACACTTCTTAGTATTCTCGCAGTTCTCAACAATACTGTCGTTTGGATGGTCTCCACTCGTCCGCCAACCTCCAAGTCCTCTAGTACCTTTAGTAATCCCTTAGTTACTGTTCCAAACGCACCAATTACAATTGGTATAATTGTCACCTGTATGTTCCACAGTTTTCTCAGTTCCCTAGCAAGGTCCAGGTACTTATCACATTCTTTCAGTTTTATTCTGTGGTCTGCCGGGACAGCAAAGTCGACTATTTTGCAAGTTCTCTTTTTTTTTTTTTTTTTGGTGATTATTATTAAGTCTGGTTTCCTGGCCGGGTTTAGGTGATCCGTTTGTATATTAAAGTCCCATAGGAGTTTATACGAGTCATTTTCTAGGACAGGTGCTGGGTTGTGCTTATACCATTTGTTAGTATGGTCGAATTTAAATTTCTTACACATTTCCCAGTGCTAATTTGCTGCATTCGCTTATTATATGATTGATGGTTTCATCTCTGTCACCACATAGCCTGCATTTGCTATTTTGTTGCATCTTATCTATTCTTGCTTTGATATGATTGGTTCTTATGGCGTTGTCCTGTGTTGCTATTAGGAGAGATTCTGTTTCTCTCTTAAAGTTTCCTTTTCTGTGCCATGTCGAAGTTTTGTCGTGTGAGATATTGTTTATTAGTCGTTTAAAGAGCCCATAGAGTTGTTTTCCTTCCCATTTTTCTTTCCTAGTTATTGTCATTCTGTTATTCATAGTGTTCTCAGTTTCGTGTCTGGTGGCTGTAATGAGTCCTCCTTCGTGTTTTTGTATATAGTTTTCGAGTCGATGTATGGATGTGTCAACGCTGTCTTCAATGCTGGCATTATTATTATTATTATTATTATTATTTAATTTTCAGCTTCAGTTTCAGTATCCTTAACTGGGTCATTACGTAAGACCTAGGGTGAAGGAAGACAGTGATATTATCATATTTACCCAACCCCTCCGCTCGGGCAGGATATGACACAATGTCAATGTTTAAGCGGAGTTTAACTGGTTTGAATTCAGAGTTTTCCTTCTCCTAGACTAGTTGCCTCACCAAGGCTGAAGAAATTCTACTATTTACCCATAGCTGGAGGGAGAATAATTGGATTCATACCTTTCCCAAGGGTATTAGTGCTATGTGAAATGCAATTAGTCTGGTCCAGGATTTGAACTCCTGTCGCCGTGTCCATATCCTACGACGATAACAATTACACCACGGGGACCTCCAGTGAAGACAGTGATATTATGGTTATTGTATATTTATGTTTTTGTTACTTCCTTTGGGTAATAATTTTTCAGACATATTGATAGAACTCCCCTTAAGTGTAGTTCCGAAAAATGCAACTTTTGGTATTTCATATAGGCTGGTGCTGCTCATTGTCTTTGTAACATGTTTATTTGTTCCTTTCTGGATCACAGCCAGTGCTCCAACTATTACTGGCACGATGTTTGTTTTAAGGTATCATATTTTCCTAATTTTTATTTACATGTCGTTACATTTACTTATTTTATTATATTCTTTGACTGACAAGTTATTATCTGTTGGCATTTCCTTATCAATTAGAAGGGATTTTTCACACAAACGTTAGCTAATGGTTTTTCAATAGAGTTCGAGTGATTTCTATTTTCATCACGTCTCCAAGACTCTTCTCAATATTCAAGCCAACCTCCGTAATGTTTTTGTTTGGAAGATCTCTACTTGTTCTATTATTTCCAAGTCCTCCAGTCTCTTTAACAAACCGTTGGGGATTATTCTAAGACTGCATGTTCAAATGTGTGGTTTTCAAATCGCATACGGAGTGAAGGAATGTTCTACATGTAAGCGCACCTATTACCACAATACTACCATTCATGTTCCATAGTTTCTTTTAGTTCCCTTGTAAGGTCTTGGTATTTATCTCCTTTTTTTCCCTTTCTTTTATTTTTTCCTAGTGGACCGTTGGGATAGCAAATCCACAATTCTGCAATTTCTCTTTCTTTTTTTATCACAAGGTCTGTTCGTCTTGCTGAGATTGGGTGATCTGTTTGTTTAAAAAATCCCAGAGAATTACATGCATCTCATTATCCAGAACGGATTTTGTGTTGTGCATATACAACTTGTCGTATGATCAAATTTAGACGTCTTTCACGATTACCAGTGGATCACCTTCCCCATGCTGTATTGTCTAGTCTTATACTTTTTTGCTCTAATTTGCTGCATTCGCTTATTATGTGATTAATCGTTTTGTTGGACGACATAACCGACACTTTCTATCTTGCTGCGCCTTATCTATTTTTCTTTTAACATAGTTGGTCTTTTTGTCGTTGTTTTGTGCTACTATCTGAAGAGATTCAGTTTGCTTTTAACGTTTTCCTTTTCTTTGCCATGTCCTTATTTTTATACAGCGATCAACATTATGCTAGTTGTAAAGTGAGCTACATAATCACTGATCTAAACTTTTATTATTATTTTACTTGCTACTTGTTCACGCCAATGTTAGCTGGTGGGTCTTACTTTACTCTAAGTGACAGCAAGCCTGCTCAGGTCTTTAAGACTCCTTGGAGTTTTCTGACTGACCTCAGAAATGTTGTAGTCTGCGTGGTTTCGATTCTTCCTCTGATTTACCCCTTTTCCAGTCGCCTTTCTAATACTAAGGGATCGTTCCAAGTGCAGCAAAAACAATAGATATCATCGTCACCTGCATTTACAACAGTTTTTTTAGTACTCCAGCAAGGTTCAAGTAATTCTTTATCGTTTCACTTGGTTTTATTTTCACTCTATGTTCTATTGGATTAACAAAACCATCAGACAACAAATTCCTTTTTTGTTAATTATCATATATCGGGTTATCTGGCCTGGATTAAGGGATTTTCCCACTCAGTCGTGCCAAGTCTTTTATTCCCTCTGTGCTATTTCAACGCATAACATTTCCCACCCAATCGTGCCACGTCTTCACTTCCTCTGTGTTATTTCACCGCTTAACCTTTCCCACCCAGTCGTGCCATGTCTTTTATTCCCTCTGTGCTATTCCAACACTTAACTTTTCCCACAAAGTCATGCCAAGTCTTTTACTCTCTCTGTGCTATTTCACCGCTTAACCTTTCCCACACAGTCATACCAAGTCTTTTACTCCTGTGCTATTTCACCGCTTAACCTTTCCCACCCAGGCGTGCCAAGTCCCTTTACTCCGTCTATGCTATTTCACTGCTTAACCTTTCCCACCCAGTCATGCCAAAGTCTTTTACTCCCTCTGTGCAATTTCAACGCTTAACGTTTTCCACCCAGTCGCGCTAAGTCTTTACTCCCTCTGTGTTATTTCACCACTTAACTTACACTTCCTATTCAGTTGCGTATTATTGATTTTCCTTTTAAGAAAATAGGTCCATATGGCATTGATTTGTGCTGCTCTAAGAAAAGCTTCAGTTTTTCACTCGAGATTTCCCTTTTTGGAGCCATGTCAAAGTCCTCTTGTGTGCAATCTCACCAGTCTCTCGCTTGAAATATCGATACAGTTATTTTTCTTTCCATTTCTGCTTGTAACGTGATAAATTAGGTCCAAGTAATAAAGACAACGCGTGGCTAATTTCTTGTCGAGGAGAGTGAGAGAAGAATAAATAATAAGGAAAAGAGGGCTGACATAGAGTCTACGGGAGCAGGCAGTTGACCTCTGAGTGACTTAGGCTTAGACAGTTGTGAGTCAATCATTCACGGGTGAATGACTACGTTAATTAAAAATGACAAGAAAAAAACGGAGGTCCCAAATCTTCTGCGCAGGTATAGAACCTCCGGAAACGGATATAGTTCTCCCTCCGACATCGGGGGAAGTAAGAGGAAGACGTGACGAGTTGAAAACAGGTAGTTGAACATTTGTGGCTCCAAAGAAAGCCCTGGCACCATACGCGACCCTGTGAAGACAAAACCAGTGAACAAACATGTTAGAATAAAAAGAAAATACAGAAAGAAAATTCTATGCCTGTGTCTGCTCTCTCTTTCTTCTCAAGACATGTTGTTTCTCTTTGCCCAGCTAACATGGTCGAATTAACTTGCATACTCTCTTTCTTTCTCTCGACGATTATACACAAGTTGTAATTGTGAATAAACTTTTGTGTAGTAAATTAAGACAGAGTTTCCTGTGTTCGTCAACTTTTACTACTGTGGGGTCGCAAAGGGTTCGACTACTATTATATATGTAGCAATACGCTGATTAGCATGTTCGAGCAGAGAGTGTCACGAAGGGCTATTCGGTACTGTTATAGTACATGTGTCCAAGTTTTTGTTTTTGTCTTTTTATCCATACTTATGTTGCCACTTCTCTGTTTAGCTGCTGTTGTTAATCTTTCTTTGCCCTTCTAAATATAGTTCTCTTACATTGATGAATCTACGCAATTCTCAATGCTACCAAGTCCTCTTTCGTCTTTTTTTCTGGATACTGGAATGTATATTATTATTCTCATGGTGTAATCTACAGTTATTGTTTGATCAATATGCGGATGCTCTTATTTACACACGTGGCCTCAAGGATAACACAAATTCGAATTTACGTGGTTATCCCATGTTTATGTGTATGTAAGGACTATATTTTCCTGTTCTGTAAGCCTATGTCATGAAAAGTCAATATAATCCGAACCTACCCAGATAATGGAATTAATAAGTATTTCCCTTAGGCTGCAAGCTTCTGGATTTGGCACCCTTTTTTCTAATACCATCCAGCCAAAATTGAGAACGTGGCTGAAGATGGTCAAATTCACCACTTATGTTCAGCCAAAATACCGGAATGTACATGCTGATTCTATGCGAAAAAAAACAGATACTATACTCTCATACTAAAAGAAAATGCAACACAAATTCAGTTTAATATGGGTCTCTTATGTATATACGATTCTAGTTATCTACCTTTCTCACGGACACGTCAGAATTCTTTGACTCAGCTTTTATAATGAAATTTAGAAGTACTTAATTGAAGATAGAAATCATGAGATCAAGCTATGTTATTTTCTTTCTTATTTTTGACCCCCTGTTTATATCAAGAACATGTCTGGTTCATCACTAATCCAAACTGAAAATCTGGCAGATATATTAAGATTCGTGACTAGGCTTACAGAAATTTCACTTTATATTAGCAAAAGTTATGGTCTGACAAATAAAGGAACGATGAAAGAAAAAAAAAGTCACACTATCCACAATATATATATATAGAGAGAGAGGTGACCGTGGTGTAATGGTTATCGTCGTAGGAAATGCACACGGCGACACGAGTTCAAATCCTGGACGAAACTGATTATATTTCACTAATACCCTTAGGAAAGGTATGAATCCAATTATTCTCCCTCCAACTATGGGTAAAATAGTAGGACAGACTAGGTTCTTCAGCCTTGGTGAGGCTACTAGTCTAAGAGAAGGAAAACTCTGAATTAAAACCTGTTAAACTCCGCTTAAAAAATTGACCTTGTGTCATATCCTGCCCGAGCGGAGGGGGTGCTAAATATGTGTATATATATATAGAGACAGACAGACAGAGAGACAGACAGAGAAAGAAAGAAACATTCATAAAAGGATACTTTTTTTAGTCAAATATTTTGCAAAATTTTGGTTCGTTCTATTTTGCAGCACATTCTAGTAGTTGAAGCCGTGGAAAATATACGCTATGGATGGTAGTATTGTGGTAATTGGTGCGCTTACATGCAGAACATTGCTTCACTCCATATGCGATTTGAAAACCACACATTTGAACATGCATCCAAATCTAATTAACTAGTTCCAACAAAAGCCAAAAAAACAACGGGAAGAAAAAATAATTTTTGTATTGTTGTTCACTTGGTCACATTATAGAAACAAGATGGCGGCAAGAAATTTCGTTCAGGCTGGAAGGACCTCGATGATCGGTCAACGTCAGCTAGGACTAGAAGTGAGGAATACAAATCTGTCCTCCAAGCCATAGGAGTACATCCGGCATGTAGACCGTGGAAGAATCTCAGTGTCAAGTGTTTCGACATTTTCACTTCGGCAAAAACATTTGGATCAATAGATCTATACCTCAGGTTGAAAAAACATTTCAAAGCATTTAACTCACTCATGTACATTGTCATCAGCGGTCTCTTTAACTTTCTTTCTGTCTCACTGTGACCATTAGGAAACTTTATGTTGTAGGATTGCAGGTAAACTCGTCACAGACACTGCGTGTTTATATTTTGATTAGTTCATTGGTGTTTTGAATCAATGATAGAAAAAAAGGAACTTCAGGAAATAATTTAGTTGGTACACACACACTTGCACACACATACACACACATGCACTAACACACACACACACACACACACACACACACACACACACACACACACATATATATATATATATATATATATATATATATATATATATATATAAATTTTCTTTACAAAAAACTTTCTCTTAGCAATGTCGAAACCAGTTGAAAAATTAAAAAATAAATAGCCGAAAACAAATAATCCAATTTGTTTTATCACGTTTGTTCATCTCTATTCTCTCTCTCTCCCTCTCTCTCTCTCTCTATATATATATATATATGTGTGTGTGTGTGTGTGTGTGTGTGTGTGTCCCTGTGTTTGTGTGTGTGTATGCATGTGTGTCAAATAAACATGTCTAATATATATATATATATATATAAGTATATATCGATATATTTCAAATAAATAAATAAACACACACACACACACACGCATATATATATATATATATATATATATTCTGAAAATAATACCATAAAACAACATCTTATTATAAAACACAACAATAGTACTAACTTACATCTTCCGGTGTACGGATGATTCTCATATAGTACAATAATTATGAATTAAATAAAAAAACAATAAAAAACGATTTAAAATCCTTGCAGTAATATGCATAAAAAATGTTAAAAAAACAAACATGAATAAAATAGCACTTAACACAGGCACCAATATATTAAGAATTCTTAACTGTGATCACTAACTCTATTAGTAAACCTTTCCAAATGAACGTTTTAACACAAAACCCTGAAAACGTTCCCACTAACAACTTAAAAATAAAATGCAACAAATAATTAAAACATTAAGAACTAAAATAAAAACGGTCAACTAAAATACACGACCCCTGATGACGACCAAGGGTATGGTCAGGGGCGTTTGGGCAGAAGATATGGGACAATTCCTTTACCACCTGTATCCCGACACAAGAAAAATAAGAAGACTTAAAAAATTACAACTAAAATAATAAACAAATAGTATTCCATCATCTTTAATAAAACTTACTTGAATAATAACCTGCTGCCTAAATATACACTCTTCCATATAGTCATATACACATAGTAGACATAATTGATTGAATGTATATCTATTTTCACTTTGTGGTTTGGCAAAGATAAGTTTTGTGGAAACATGTTAAGTGGGCATGTCAGTGAAAAAACGTGGTTGAATAAATATTATTCTTGTAAACTGGCCATGTGAGTTAAGTACACGTCAGTTTATAGGACGAATATAGATGGCAACCTCTGGTTAAAGTACAGAATTATTCCCGGTCAGTGATTTCTTTCCTGTGTTTCCGATCGGTCGGAAATGTTTAAGTGATTTAAAATAAGGATACAACATCCTTTGTTCAGTTTCTTTGTCTCTTTTTATCCAGTCACCGAATGAATAAAAAGAGATGATTTAAACACACACAAATCTGGTTTTATTTCTCCTAAACACCAGGCGCAAGATCACTATACAACGAACTACATTATATATATTTATATATACATGGGATAGTTCAAAAAGTTCTAAATCTCACCAAGAAAAAGGGGGTATAAACAATGTTTTGAGGCAAGACTCAGCCATTTCTTATAAAACTTGAAAAGACTCATTCTCGTTCTGACATTTTTATAAGAGGTGGTAGTGCTTTGCCAGAACAAAAATGTTCGACTATGCAACCCCCACTAAATAGGTGCTCTAGATAGGACATTAAAATGATGGTGAGGTTTCAATTCTGGAAATCTGTGGAGTGTGATGTACGACTTCATTGCCATTACTCCAGCTTCACTCCCACTCAGTGTGGTAATAACTGCTTTGGTCCCATGTATGGGTCAGATTGATCTTTGTTTTGTTTCTTTATTTGATAGCATGTCAACCTTCATTGGATATTTAATACCAAAATCTCCTTGTAGAAGAGCAGTGATAATACTATTTAACCCAGAATTAGCGGGATGAGAGGATTTTTAACTTTCTCAAGAGTATTACTCCAAAAGTGAATGTAATAGTGTGACTAGTTTTCGAACTTGATTACAAAGATGTTGCTGACAAGTACATTAACCACTACGCCATGGGGTCTCCCACTCAAATAGATTCGTTCAAAAATAATTAGTAATTCATAGCAATACTTGGTACCATATAACGGTAAATGATTCGTATGAAGAATACTTACCTCAATCTGTAAGTGGGTACTGAGGATAATTATTCTACTCATTTAAGAGTTTTCACACCAAAGTAAGCAGATGGTTTTGCCCAAGAGTCTGGGTGACAGCGAGTCTCTGCAAGCCTCCAGGACTCTCCTTAGTATTCTGGTTGAGCTCAATAATGCTATTGTTTGGATGGTCTCTACTCGTGTCCTTTTTCCAAGTCCTCGAGTTCCTGTATTAAACCTTTGGTAACTATACCAAGCGCACCATTTACAATTGGTATCACAATCACCTTCATGTTTCATAAATGTTTCAATTCTCAAGCAAGGTCTTGGTATTCATCTCTATTTTTGCCTTCTTTCAGTTTCACCCTATACTCAACTTGAACGGCACAGTCCACTATTTTTGCTTGTTTGTTGACTATCTCTAGATCTGGTCGTTTGGTCAAGATTAGATGATCCCTTTGTATCTCAAAATCCTAGAAGAAGTTAGTGTGTCTCATTTTCTTTGATGGATTCTGATTTTGCCTATACCATTTATTCGTATGGCCAAATCTACACTTCTTGCACAGTTATCAGTGGAACACTTACCCCGCCTAGTCGAGTATAATCTTGTACTCTTTTTGTACTAATTTTACTGCAAACGCTAATTATATGATCGATCGTTTCGTGTCGATTATCATATAATCTACATCTACTATTTTGTTCCGTTTTGTCTATGTTTGCTTTGACATATTTTGTTCTTATCGAGTTGTTCTGTGCTGCTCTCGGAATGGATTTAGTTCCTTTCTTTAGGCTTTCCTTTCTCAGATAGGTCCAAGTTTTCTCGTGGGAGATTTTGCTTGCTTGTCGCTTAAAATGTCAATACTGTTGTTTTTCTTCACAATTTTCCTTTTTTTCTTTTGACGCTTGCGTTGCATGTATTGTATCTGGTGGCTGTGTTGTATTTTGACCCTTGACCCGGCCCAAAATGCCATTCAAGGTGATGCACCGGAAGGAAGTGACACATTCTAATGGCAGTTAAGAGAGGAAATCGCCTGGGCGGAAATTGGCTAACAAAATTGGACAAGCTAAAAAATCCCATGATACTCTCATAGACTGACGCACCGCAAGAGAATGACCTCTGAACTGCATGACAGTTATTTCCGCTTGATGACGATTATACATGTGATTTCAAAGATCGAGTTGGCGATCAAGTGGGTGTTGAACTATTATATAGCTCAGTCAAGACAGAAGTCAAGACAGTTGAGTTCGATGGGCAGTTCCAGACAGTTGGAGACGGAGTCATAGACGAGTGTGGTAGGGAAAGCCACACCCGGCCGAGGGGGCCCTCGGGAACCCCGATGGAGTTTGGGGACCAGAGAAGTTGCTGATAAGATGCAGTAAAGGAAGCCATCACCCAGAAGAGTGGGCTTCTGGACCTCCGGTTGAGCATCAGGAGAACAAGAAAGACACAACGTGACGGCCATAAGAGTGCGGGTCAAAATATTGCAGTTCTGTTCGATCTCCAGCTCCATCTCACACGCAAACCTTGAGTAACCCTTTTCGAACCCTTGCAATTAAGTGAGAGGTAAATATTGTTAAAGAAGTCTTCCTGCGTGCGTCTGTTGTTCATTGCGTCGGTATGTATCCAGCATATATATGTATATTTCTGCATGAATCAGCTGTAATCAGTCTTCCAGAGCATTTTTATGTAATCTTCGAGTCTGTATCGATGTATCGACACTGTCTTTGATGCTGGCGAGTCCTCTTACTTCTTTTCTTGACATATACACTCTGTCTACGTCATCTCTGGGATGTTAAACTGCATGCTTCGTCATGAGTTTTCATACTCACCGGTCCATTTGCTTAAGTTCCTCACTCGTCCACTTAATTCGTTTCTGGAATCCTGTCCAAACAAATGACTACCACTTGGACGCTAACAAAACGGCTGGAGAAGAAGCTAGACGGCAACTACACAAGAATGTTGCGAGCAATATTGAACAAGTCCCGGCGGCAACACCCACCAAAGCATCAACTATACGGCCACCTGCCCCCCATCACGAAAACTATACAAGTTAGACGAACCAGGCACCCAGGACACTGCTGGTTGGTTTCTTGGTTTCTTTGTTTAATGGCATATCAACACTTTTTAGGTTATTTAATGCCAAAGCCATTCTCCTAGAAGAACAGTAGCGGTACTATTTAACCCATAGCTGGGAGGATAAGGGGTTTCATTCGAAAATGAACGTAATAGCGCGACTGGAGTACGAAATGGCATACTACCATTCCAGATACCATCGCTTTAACCATTACACCACGTGGACACCCCGACACTGCTGGAGGAGCAGGGACGAGCTCATAAGTGATGTACTCCTACGGACCCCCACATATGGCCGAGCTAAAGCGGGACGACCAGCTAGAACATACATTCAGCAGCTATGTGAGGATACGCGATGTAGCCCAGAAGACCAGCCAGAGGCGATAAACGATAGGAAAAAGTGGCGGGAGAGGGTCAGGGATATTCGTGCCTGTGGTACGACATGATGATGATGAGGATTTTGATTACTGTTAGAAAGGATATTTGTAACCATATCACTCTCAGCAAGTTTGTATTTGATACGAATACTTGATATAATATCACAGTGTGCAAAAAGTCCTACGAAGCAACTCCATTATACATTTAAATATTATTGTAGACTGCAGACGATTTCTTAATGTCAGGGTATTAAAAAACCCTTTCACAGGTTGACATGTCATTGTAATCAATCAATCAATCCGCATTTGTTTCTTGTAGGTATTACTCTTAATACGATGTTGATTTTTCGGTGACTTTTTTCTTATCTTAACGTGAATTTTCTATCTTTTTTGTTGAGAGTTTTCTTGCGAATTTTGCATTTAATACGAGTCATATAATCACCATGATTCTAAGATATTCCAGCCGTTTTATCTTTTGTCAATTAGATGATGTTCAAGTTAAGATTGGAACTCTTCAAACTCTCATAAATTCCGTGAAGGAAAACGATGCCTAGGCACTCACCAATTTCACAGCACGTTCCCAATAGGTAATAAACAATTTTAAATTTACGATCAACAGGGGAGTTTTTTTATGACTTTCTCTTTTTCTCTCAACCACACCAACACGCACATTGACGAGGACATTCACTTTCTCTCTCAGTCAGTTTGTCTCTAATATATGTATATATATATATATTAGTAAATAACTCAAAAATTTTTAACAGTATAATGTATTAAAAAGACTCCTAATTTTCAGAAAAATACTGACAACCCAAATTGAAATACAAAATCTTTTTTAATTTACGCACTACAATTTTCTGATGCATCTGACTCTGGTGTACAATTCTACAGCCTTCGGCGATTCATAGTCAGGTTATAGTGATCCGTGAATTTTACACAAACGAACCAGCACTAACGGAATGCGCTTTCAATTACGACGTCAAATATACTCGATGAATGCTCTCATTCAAAATATTCATTGATGGCAAAAATATTTCATAATCTATACAATAGTCACATCTATACACTTGATAATGACATAGGAAAGATGATGGAACAAGAACTCGGCACATAACATCAGATATTTCGGACAATTACAAAACAGCCTTCTTCTCACTCGCGTACAAAAACAGGCTAATGAAAATTCAACTCCAAATCCTTGTTTGTCATCTTTACTTAAATAGGTTACAAGATAATCTACTGCTTAAATACACACACACACACACACACACACACACACACACACACACATAAACACATGCATAATGTATATATATATATATATATATATATATAGACATAGACGCACACATACATATGATGTATATATGTATATATATATATTTACCAATCTACTATCTACCAGCATTCACGGTTACCAGGAAAAAAGAAAAAAACAGCCAGGATCTAGATTAATAATATCTCGAATCACTGCTCGGGGAAAAAAGAAAAAATATCATAGGACAAAAAAAAGAAAAAAAGAGAAAAGGCCAACTTCGTCACACCAGTTGAAAAAATCGAGAGATATGCAATCGGTCGGACAAAAGAAATTGAAAACCCATCGTAAAATGCTGCAATGCTATAATTACAGAGAGTGCTCAATACAAAGTAGAGCCAATTGCAAAAATTAAATCGCGAGGCGGGCCTTTCCAACTAAAGTTCTAGATTCCCAGAGGAGCCGGTGAGGCGAAACTTTAGTAGGAAAAGCCCGACTCGCGATTTAATTTATATATATATATATATAATCCGTTCTTTGAGGAAAACAGAGCATTTATTAACAAACAACAACAAATAATAACGACTAGAAGTTTATCTTTTGTTTGTAATCCTATTTACCTAACCCCTCCGCTCGGGCAGGATATGACACAAGGTCAATTTTTTAAGCGGAGTTTAGCAGGTTTGAATTCAGAGTTTTTCCTTCTCCTAGACTAGTTGCCTCACCAAGGCTGAAGAACCTAGTCTGTCCTACTATTTACCCATAGCTGGAGGGAGAATAATTGGATTCATACCTTTCCCAAGGGTATTAGTGCTATGTGAAATGCAATCAGTCTTGTCCAGGAATTGAACTCGGATCACCGTGTCCATATCCTGTGACGATAACCATTACACCACGGGCACCTCCAATTTTGTTTGTAATGGTGCGTGTAAATTATGTGTTGATTTTGAAATTTCATGAGAGAAAGAGATTCGGCATATGAGACTTATCTGTACGGGGAGAAAGCTGGCAGATTTAACTTGAGGTGTCCGCATATTTGTTTCTCCATCAAATTCTTCGGAAGGAATGCTGTATATTTCTCCATTCTTCAGCACCATTCTTATCTGCAACAGCCATGTTCAGTGTCGAGGGTGGCAGGCTTATTTTCTGTGCAGAACCTAAAGAAAATATCTGCTGATATTTTCAGTACGTCACGACGAGGCCACGGTCAGTCGGGAACTCTTTTTAGCGCATCTTCATGAGACTTGGGCTAGCTGAGGCCTAATTTTTCTCCCTTATTTCGTATCTCGTTTTCGATTCTGCCTTTTTGGAAACGACTTTTCGTTTGAGCTAGTTTCCAAACTCCACCAGTCATTGAGATTTCTTTCCCGATATACTTTATTTTTGCTCGGGCATTTTCTTGATGCCATCGCTTTGACTTTCGGGATTGTCCTGCGTTCATCACCTCATTCGTTCTTCCCTTATCATCGTCTCTCTCTCTCTCTCTCTCTCTCTCTGTAACATTATATATTTATATCATCATCATCATCATCATTATGTCGTGCCGCTTGCACGGATATCGTTGACCCTCTCTCGCCATTTCTCCCAATCATTCATCGCCTCCGGTAGGTCTTCAGGGCTACATCCCATATCCTCACATAGCTGCTGTATGTATGTTCGAGCTGGTCGTCATGCTTTTGTTCAGCCATATGTGGGGGTCCGTTGTAGTACATCACTTATGAGCTCTTCCCTGCTTCTCCATCAGTGTCCTGCATGTCTGGTTCGTCTAATTTGGATAGTTTTCGTGATGAGAGGCAGGTGGCCGTATAGTTAGTGATTTGTAGGGTGTTGCCGCCAGGACTTAGGCAATATTGCTTGCAACATTCTCGTGTAATTGCCGTCTAGCTTCTTCTCCAGCCGTTTTGTTAACGTCCAAGTGGTGCATCCATACAGCAGTATCGACACGACCGCTGCCTGGAAAAAACGCGTGTATGTGTGAGAGAGGGAATTTCTTCTCGTTTCTTTACTTTTGCGAGTCTGGTACAAGGGCGTCTCAAAGAATGATATTATTTCAGTGTCTTCTTTCTTTCTCCTCGCTTTACTATATCCAGGACAGTCAGGAAAAAAATCAAAACTCTATGAATCGTGGAGTCTGTTCGCTGATTGGTGCTGGTCTCTAAAGTATCGTATTATATCGATTTCTGTTTGTTTCTCTAACACCGCAGGTTGGGCACAAGGTTAGCTCAAAGCATCTTATTATCTTAAGCTTCACTTTCCCTTACTTTCGCGTGACTGGTACAGTGTCATCCCAAAGTATCGTGTTATCTCAGTTTTCCTTCTCTCTCGAAGTGTCGTATTATCTTTTTCTGTTTCTCACAGAGTGTCATATTATCTCAGGCTTTTTTCTGCTTGCACAACCAGGGCACTCAAGCACAAAGCCAGAGCGCAGAGTAATGTGAAGTCTATTAGTTACCTTCTGCCAGTCTCCTGTTGGTCTCTAGCGAAGGACGAAACCTCTTGTTTTTATGAATATCCCTCATCAGAGGGGCGGTGGTGGGTGACTATATAAAGTTTCTCCTAATTTGGATTTAAATCATTAATTCTACCTCTCCGATTCCACCCTCCTTTTTCGGTGTCTTATTTCTAAAAGGGGTAGTTTTCACTAATTTGGAATTGCCTCTGATTTTCTGCTCACGTGATATGACGTCAGAAACGTCGGTTCGAAACGATTCAAAATGGGGGTGTCCTAGTGGTGTAAGGGTTAAAGCGATGGACTGCAGAATCGTATTAAGCGAGTTCGTACTCCAGTCGCGCTATTATGTTCACTTTCGGGCAAATACCCTTAGGGAAGGCATGAACCCCCTTATCCACCCAGCTATGGGTTAAATAGTACCACTACTGCTCTTCTTTGAAAATGGCTTTGGCATTGAATAACCTACAAAGGTTGATATGCCATTAAACAAAGAAACTAAACCAAACCAAACTGATTAAAAATAAACTCTTCCATGCCTTTGAATTTAAAAAAAATGTTTGTTTCTTATACAGTCCATCATGATGATTAACAAGCCTTGACTTTTCTTTCAGTGAAAAAACGACATATTTTTTCCGTTTTCTTTCTCATCGAAAGAAAACGTTTTTGACTGATTTTTAAAATCCATTTCTGTAAATTTTCTCTTTTGTAATGTACTAACTTAATTCTTTTTTTCTGGTTGATAAATTTATTCGACAATGTCTCCTATTCACCGGGTTATGCTGGAGTCATTTGTAAAGGAAGCTAATTTTAAAAGAAAATCTTTTGAGAGTGGATATTTGTGAAAACTTCTCTGGGTACCGACAAATATATATTAATTTGACGAACCAGACATACAGGACACTGCTGGAGAAGCATGGACGAGCTCATAAGTGATGTACTCCTATGGACCCCCAAATATGGCCGAGCAAAAGCGGGACGACCAGCTCGAACATACATACAGCAGCTAACTGAGTATACGGGATGTAGCCCTGAAGACCTGCCAGAGGCGATGAACGATAGGGAGAAGTGGCGAGAGAGGGTCAGGGATGTCCGTGCTGGCGGCACGACATGATGATGATGATGATGATGATGATGATGATTTGTATGCAAAGCCTCGATTTTATTATCTTCTGACGTTATCCTCTAAAGAGGGATAAGACACTCCCCAAAAGTACTACTTCATTATGATCAGTCCTAGTTCCCCACTGACTGACGTGGTAGTCCCTGTAGTGCTCCAACCTATGACTCAAATAGATCTGTCAGAAAATTATTTATTTTGTAGAGGGCTACTTAATCCCATATAAATGAAAATTATTTGGTTTCTTTTGTTACTTTTTCTAATGGCATATTAACTTTTGTGGGCTATTTAATTGCAAATCATTCATGTTGATTGGCTTGTTTGGTTTGTTGGGTTTTACGGCATATCAACCTTTGTAGGGTATTTAATGCCAAATTTATTTTTATGTAAATAATATGTTCTATTTAAAACAATTCAGTTTAACATAAGTACGCAGTTTAATTGTCAAAAATATTTCTATTTCAAACTATTCAAGCAGTTATATGTAACAATTCAGTCAAGTGTAAATGCAGTTTTAATGTCGAAAAACAGTTCTGTTTCAAATAATTCAGTTAAGCATAAGCACGCACTTTAAATGTAAGTACGGTTTGTCAAAAACATTTCTATTTCAAGCTATTCAGTTTACTCAAACAATTCAGTTTAGCATAAGTATGCTGTTAGTTCTATTTAACCCATAGATAGGGCCCTATCAGGTGCTACCACTCCGGGTCAGAGTGGACCTGGGAGCAATGACAATGAAGGTGTAATTCGCTTTCCCCGAAGCTCCAGCACTGCTGGAATCTCACCATCAGATTTTTTAGTGTCATATCCAGGACCCTCGTTAGCGAGGGTCTTTCCCCTCTGCAGAGGTGCAGTCAGTGTATTCTACAGTGTATTCTGGGCAATAGACAGAGTTAAATGTCAAACAGTTCTATTTCAAATAATTCAGTTCAGTATAAGTACACAGTTTAGACGTCAAAACAGTTCTATTTTGAGCAGTTAAGTTCAGCACTAGTAGGCAGTTCCAATGTCAAAACAGTTCTATTTTAAATAATTCAGTTTAGCATAAATACGCAGTTTAAATGCAAAATCAATATAGGGAAAGAAGTACGGTTTAGTTCTATTTAACCCATAGATAGGACCCTTATCAGGTGCTACCACTCCGAACCAGAGTGGACCTGGGAGCGATGGCAATGAAGGGTAATCCGCATTCCCCAAAGCTCCAGCATTGCTGGAACCTGACCATCAGATTGTTTAGTGTCATATCCAGGACACTCGTTATGGTGGTGGTTGAGGGTCTTACCCCTCTGCAGAGAAGCAGTCAGTGTATTCTACAGCCCCAGCCGACTGGGCAAAATTCGTGTTGAAGAACAGCAGTCGTACTATTTAACCCATAGCTGGGGTGAGGGATAAAGAAGTTCATGCCTTTTTATAGGGTATTCATCCGTAAATTAGAGTAATAGCACAACTAGAGTTTAAAAACTGAAGTCTAATAATTTAATCATTACACCACGCAGACCCCTCTAAATTATTTGCCTTATCGATAGGAACTTTAGGAGGTGCTCGTGGTGTATTGGTTATCGTCGTAAGAAAATGGGCACGGCGACACGAGTTCATATCCTGGACGAGATTGATTGCATTTCACATAGCACTAATACCCTTGGGAAAGGTATAAATCCAATTATTCTCCTTCCAGCAATGGGTAAATAGTAGGGCAGACTAGGTTCTTCAGCCTTGGTGTGGCAACTAGTCTTGGAGAGGGAAAACTCTGAATTCAAACCTGTTAAACTCTGCATAAAAATTGACCTTGTGTCATATCCTGCTCGAGCGGAGGGGTTGGGTAAATATGATAATAGAAACTTTAAGCTTACAATGTTTCCTAAAGATTAGGATTGTAAATTCCTTGAAACCATATTATTGTGCGGACAAATGAATTTCATTAAATGAAAACAATTTTCAGAAACTATTTAATGATTGACAGATTATTTGTTGTTTGGTTTGGTTTTAAGGCCCATCAACTATTCTACGTTATTTAATGCCAAATCTATTTTTATACATATAAACAGTTCTATTTCAAACAATTCAGTTTAGAAAAAAGTACACAGTTTAAAGATAAAAAAATAGTCCTATTTCAAACAATTCTGTCTAGCATAATAACAGTCTTTGTTTACACACAGTTGAATGTCAAAACAGTTCTATTTAGAACAATTCAGTTTACCATAACTACACAGTTTAAACACGCAGTTAAATGTAAAGGAACAGTTAATTTCAAACTATTCAGTTTAGTATAATTGCACAGTTTAGCTCTATTTGACCCATAGATAGGACCCAATCAGGTGCTACCACTCCGAGCCAAAGTGGACCTGGGAACGATGGCACTGAAGGTGTACCCCGCATTCCCCAAAGCTCCAGCACTACTGGATCCTTATCATCACATCAGATTGTTTTGTATCATATCTAGAGCACTAGCTGGGGGACTTATACTCTTTTGCAGAAATGCAGTCGGTGTACTCTATAGCCCCAGCCTACTAGGCGAAAATTCTATGTATTAGAGAAAAATACTTGAAACCCAGCATCTAAGGGCAAAACATTTTTATTCGATGGGAATACTTGATATAATGTAACTGTCTTTAAAAACAGCTACCAAAAAAGTAAATACGAAAGTATATCATTGTTAACATCATTAACATAAAGACGTGTAAGCAGCAGAGATTGTTTTCATTCTCTCTGCCTCCCCATCTATCAATCTATCTATCTATCTATCTATCTATCTATCTTGCCATCCCTACCTTTCAACCAACGCTCTTGGTAACTCCTCTAGTTGACTCTCAGTGTCTGCAGTAAGTGATGAACATTCGATTTGGTCAGCCAATACAGATGTGTCAGCGTGTATTAAGTCCATAGGGGAACGTCATGTTTTTCCTTTATTTTTTAGTCGTGGCCAGCATGTATTGTACGTCTTACTTCGATGGTTTGTAAGATGTGAGGTACATGGCCGTACAGCAGTGCTTTTATGGGGTGTTGGTATCCATGATTTGTTCTTAGATAGTTCGCACTGATCTTTTTCTCCGAGCCTTTCGTTGATATCTAAGTGATGCAGTCGAATATTAGTACAACGCGGAAAAATTCAGCCTGAAAATAACCCAAGCAAATTGACATGCCGTTAAAATAAATCAATCTCTTTTATAATACGGCATCGTTTCTCCTTTTGTAGCATGTTGACTTGTTTCTGTGAAATTTCTCAAAAAGAGTAAATATTATTTAGTTGTTTCAATTGTATTATTTGCAAACCTTTTCTTGTGTTCTTATATTTTTGGAGTTCGTTCTCGGTTGAATGGTTAATAAACTCACAGCCATTAGTATTGGGTATCTAAGTTCAAACAGAAAACTATTTTCTCCCGATGAACGTAAAAGCCTGATAACTTTGTTATAGAAGCAAAAGAAAAAATGTGTCTGATCATCTTAGAAAACTATTCACAAAATTTGTGAACTGAAAGAGCGATTTCCCACTAGATCTTAAATGGCGTGAAATTTGTCGGCTCCTTTACAGCTATATTTTTCTTTTTTTTTATATTTATCACTCTGGTTACAACTTTACATCTTTCAGGCTACACTCTTGGGTTCCTGACTCAAAATCAAGCACGCAAATAATTCTTCACTGTTAATCAAAAAATTAAAGACAAAAACAATAGACCGTTGCTTTTAAACAAGAAATACTAGAATGAATCAAAATGTCTGAAATATTTTGGTACTTGATAGTTTTCGGCGCATATATTACGTTACTGGAGCAGTTCAAGCTGTGGTAAGATACCCACTGGCTATATGGTGGTAGCTGGTGCGCTAACACATCGGATATTGCTTCACACCGTATGTTATTGAAAGTGGTACAGACGAAAATCTAACTAGTCGGTACTATGAACTAATGCTTGCCGAGTTCGAACAATACCTTAGAAGCAACCAAAAACTTTTGTCATGCTAAACAGCATCACAGAACAGTAATCAAATTGTTTCAGAAGTTTCAACCCGTTTGCAAGAAGCTTGTTGGTCAGGCAAGGTCTGTTATTGCTAAAAGTGTTGGTTCTGTGGCCGGGCCCCAAGCCATTGAATCAAATCCGGTGAGTAGTATTCCAGTAAGGTTCGTCATCTTTTTGACAACGGCAAAAACATCGATGCCCAGTTGGCTTGGGCAGTAGAATACACTGACTGCATCTCGGTAGAGGGGTAAGGCAACGCCGAACGAGTGACCTGCATTGGACAATAAACAATCTGATGGTGAGGTTTCAGTGATGCCGGAGTTTTGGGGAATGCAGAGTACCCCTTCAATGCCTTAGATCCCAAGTCCACTCTGGCTTAGAATGGTAGCATCTGATAGGGCCCTATCTATTGGTTAATTAGAACTAAACTGGGTACTTATGCTAAACTGAATGTTTAAAATAGAACTGTTTTTGACATTGAAATTGTACTTAAGATAAACTGAATCGTTCGAAATAGAACTGTTTTAACATCTAAGTGTGTAAATAGAAACTATGCTGATACTAAACTAAATTAGAACTGTTTGATTAAACTGAATAGCTTGAAATAGAAATGTTTTTGACAATTAAACTGTACTTATGCGAAACTGAATTTTTGAAATAGAATGCTTATTTGTATAAAAATGGATTTGGCATTAAATAACCTACAACGGTTGATATGTCATAAAACACAAACAAACAAACAAACAAATAAAAACATCTAGAGCTGTCTAATTGTGCCTCACACAATACCAAACTATTTCAAACATTTAACTCACTCTAATATATAAATATGTGTGCATGCATTCACCAACCCCTTTAACAGAATTTGACAAGGTCAATTTTTAAGTGTAGTAAAGCTGATTTGAATTCAGATTTTTTTCTTCTTCCAGACTTCTTGTCTAATCTAGCCAAAAGAATCCAGTCAGCCCTATTATTTATTCCTTGTCTAAGAGTAGAACAGATGGAATCATACATTTTCCGAAGGCATGAGCATGAAGTGAGACGCAAACACTCCAGGTTTTGAACTTAGGGTACCGACAATAATCGCGTCTCAAAAGAAAAATAAACAAAAAAGCGTAGCTTAGGTTTGGCACAAGGCCAAAAGCATAAAGTTTTTATTCAGTAATAATGGATGTGCAGAACTAGGACTTGTTTAATACTGCTCTCAGCATTCTTGTGTAATTTCCGTCTAGGAGAAGAAACTAGACAGAAATTACACAAGAATGATGAGAGCAGTATTAAACAAGTCCTGGCGACAACACCCCACGAGACACCAACTATACGGACACTTGCCCCCCATCACGAAAACTATACAAGTTAGACGAACCAGACACGCGAGACACTGCTGGAGAAGCAAGGACGAGCTCATAAGTGATGTACTCCTATGGACCCCCACATATGGCCGTGCAAAAGTAGGACGACCAGCTCGAACTTACATACAGTAACTATGTGAGGACATAGGATGTAACCCTGAAGACCTGCCGGAGGCGAAGAATGATAGGGAGAAGTGGCGAGAGAGGGTCAGGGATATCCATGCTGGCGGCACGACATGATGATGACGATGAGTTTGCAAGCCATTACACAAATATGGGACATCCCTAAAAGTATATAAAATGAAAAAGAATCTCGTGTTGTAGTTGTTTTTAATGGCATATCAAACTCCTGTTGTATAGCCATGATACAACTATACGTATAAATAATTACGCGGAAACATACTCAACAATAATGACGAACGAACACACTTCTTTAGAAAAATATACCTCACTCACTTTATTTTCGAAAGGGTTGCGAAACGGTTGATGTTGGTTATGTGTGAGAGGTGTGTTGGAGACGGAACAGACTGCCACATATTGACCCCAAGTCCCTCTGACCATTGCAACACTTCTTCCTCATTCTGCTGGGCTGCGCAACCGGGGTCCTGAGTGCCCAAGCCCTCTGTCTGGCGATGGCTCTCACTACTGCATCTTGTCCCCAATTGCGACTGGGACTCGAACTGTGACTGCAACTCGAACTGAACTCTGCTTGCCTCGGACTCCAACGAACTCAAGCCGTCTGTCGCACCTTGTTATATAATTCCTGTGGGCGTCTCATCTTCACCGAATTCAATCACGTCCATAGGTCAAGGTGATATTCCGATATCTTCGACCGGGGGCACCTGTTTCTTGATTGACGGTTCGTTTGAAGGTCAATATGTTACACTTCTTGGGTTATTTATTTCCAAATCCATCCTTCTAGAAGAATAGTAAGTAAAAGTAAAGTTGGCGACCGCAGTCGAGAGCGACCAGAAGGCTCCCTTTTCAACAGCTACTACACCGAGGCATAGGGGAGGGCGCTACACCTTTCCCTGGATTGCTCCAATATACCCTCGATACATACCTTATATTGCTGAGGGTTAAGCAAGGAGGTATCAAGTACCATTTTTAAAGTCTTTGGTATGACGCGACCTGGGATTGAACCTAGGTCTCCCGGATCATTGGCGAACACTCTACCCACTGGGCCAATAAGAAGGATAGTAGTTGCACTATTTAACCCATTGCTGGGATGATAAGAGGATTCATGCCTTTACCTATGGTTATTTGTCCGAAAATGAACGTAATAGCGCGACAGATGTTCGAACTCGCTAACTACGATCCTGCATTCCAGAATTTAACCATTTCATCATAAGGATACCACCAATTTGTACTTGGGTCACCGATTCGATTTCCAACAGCGATAACCGTTACGCTCAGTAGGTATGTATGATGTAGTCTTATTCTCTTCAAAAAACATTTCTACTGATTCCTGCCCATTACTTTTCTTGAAAATGAATGCATTTCTATAATAAAATCATGAGCAATTCATTACATCATGCATAGACTCCTTGACGTAATAATTCTTAAACAATTATTTTATTATATATTAAAATTTCCTAAAACCCAAGAACGTAAGAAATACGTCTACCAGTTAATGCCCCATAAATTACTTTAATTTCCTCAGTTATTTATCAATATTTTCTTATTTATGTTTATGGAACGGTTTTCAAGTAAAATAAATCCCATGCGGACACGAATATGAAATAACAATTTCTTATTTTTGTCAAGTATTCACGACAAATTTTAAAATTCACAAGTTGATGCTGCTGCTTTTGAAGAAGAAGAAGAAGTTGCATAGTCGAGTGAACAGATGAATATTCCTTCCTGTCACTTCCTGACCAGTTTCCTAAAGTTGTTCATTGCCGTACTAACTGCGTCGGCTTGACACACTGATAGAAAGAGAGAGTGAAAAATCTTTCAATAAATTATGCCCACTTTATTCTATGTTTTCACATTGGCTTTTATTATTATATTCGGCGGTCAGTCTGGAATGTGTGTAACGAGTGATCTAGCCAGTCATCTTGAAATGAGAAAAACTTTGTAAACGCCAAATTCTAACTCTAACGAGAGTTCATAACTCTGAGCTAGCTCTTATCGATAACAATGTTCATTGGTCTTTTAATAAGTCTTGACTTGCCGTGACAGTCTCAGACTATTCTCTCTCTAGTCCCAATCACGTAATCTGTATTCACTAATAGCTTTATATTCCCGTTTTTCTCTGTGATATCTTCTCTTCTTCAGGATATAACAGCAACATAGCTGTTCGAACATAACATCATCCATACTAGCTGATTCAACAGGTCTCCTGATATAAAGAAAAATTCTGTTTGGGCTTCTATTGTGAACTTTGAGCTCGCAAGAACATAATTCTGTGTGAGATTGTTTCCGATTCCTTTTTGCTTCCATTACAGTATAGTTAGCCTTTCTTTAATGACTATGTTTTGTCTTTATTTCTTCCATATAATCATCATCATCTAGTCGCGCCATCAGCACGGATATTACTTATCCTCTTTCGCCACCCCTCGCTATCGTTCACCGCTCCCAGTAGGTCCCCAGGGCTACACCCCGTATCCTCACAGAGCTGCTGTATGTAGGTTCGAGCTGGCCGCCCTGCTTTTGCACGGCCATGTGTAGGGGTCCATAGGAGTACATCACTTATGAGCTTGTCCCTACTTCTCTATCAGTGTCCTGCATGTCTAATTCGTCTAACTTGGATAGTTTTCGTGATGGGTGGTAGGTGGCCGTACAGCAAGTTCTTTGTGGAGTGTTGCCTCCAGGACTTGTTCAATATTGCTCGCAGCATTCTTGTGTAGTTGTAGTCAAGCTTTTTCTCCATCCGTTTTGTTAGCATCCATGTAGTGCATCCATATAGCAGTATCGATACGATCGCTGCTTGGAAGAAACTACGTTTCATTTTATCAGTGAGGTCTGACTTCCATATGACCGATAGCCTATAGATTGCTGTCCATACCTTTTTTAGTCACGTGTCGAAGGTGGGTCTTCCATATAAGCTCGCCAATACTTTTATACTAAGATTCCACCAGATGGTTGAATCACACTTTCTATCGGTAACCAAAGGGTGCAATCTGTCTTTTAAACATTCTTTGATATAAGTTGTTTCCTAGTGCAACATTATTTTGAGCCAATACCAGAACCTTTCTAGCTTTCTGTAATTTTCCTTTTGGAGACGGTCGGTTTTCAGCATTTCTAAATCCTCTGACAGTCGCTTGAGGCTTTTCTTTCTTTCCTGAATAATTAAATATTTCGGTTTTCTGTCATGTGTAATTTTACTATTTGTAGGGCAGAAAGAATATTTCCCTAGTTTCCTCAAAGTCTACATCTAATCCTAGATCTTCTTCTTCTTCTTCTTCTTCTTCTTCTTCTTCTTCTGCAGCAGCAGCAGCAGCAGCAGCATTTGTGCATATGAGCATTTGTTAGGCATGCTTATCAAAAAGTTAGTATTTCATATCTTTATCTCCCAAAAATTTCTTTTACTTTAAAACCCTGTCGTAAACAAATAAAATCACACTTTAGTAGGTAAAACTGTTTACATGCAATTTTGGATTTAAACATAAAAAGGAAACTTTTTTTTATTATTTCTACAACTTCATGAAAAAATGTGATATTTTAAATTGTTTTTATATTAAAGAATAATTCAATATACATACATATATATCATCATCATCATCATCATGTCGTGCTGGTACAACGGATATCCCTGATCCTCTCTCGCCACTTTTCCCTATCGTTCATCGCCCTAGGCAGGTCTTCAGGACAACATCCCGTATCTTCACAAAGTTGCTGAATGTATGTTTGTGCTGGTCGTCCTGCTTTTGCACGGCCATGTGTGGGGGTCCATAAGAGTACATCACTTATGAGTTCGTCTCCACCTTTCATTTTTTACCTTTACCTTGAACTTTTAAAGTTTACTCTTTCTTCATAAAACTTATTATCAGAAAACTTTTTCTCCTACAATACTATCAAAAACGCGTGAGAGAAGCGTTGTAACTTTAGGAGAAAATATTAAATTTGATTTGTAATATACACAATCCTTTAACGTAATGTAAAACCAACACTTTGGGTCATTTTTTTCCGAGGAGTTTACAATCGTATTATTCAATTAATAACTCTAGTTTTAATTTCTGACCAATGAATTTACTGTCCTTAATGATGTTTAATATCATTAGAGATTAAACTAATTTTCAATTGGTCTATATGGGAAATATCGATTGACATTATACCATTGTTATATAATTGCGGATGGATTATTTTTTTATATTATCATTTTTCGTTTTGTATATCTTACCTTTCGGTTTAGTTAGGCTGAGAACCTTTCGGCTTAGTGCAGGGATCAGTTAGGTGCACACATTGAGTGCAGGTGTTCACGTGCGTGCGGGGCAGATTTGACAATCACAGATGTCACAATAAAAACCCCAGATAGGAAATATGACCGGGGACGTGAATGACGTCATGCCCGGAAGCGATGGGCTGAGGATTATGGGGTTTGAAAAAAAACCCCAGTGAGTTAAGATTTGGACTTAGACGGGGGAAGTTGATTTTCGAAGCTCACCGAGGCCAGACCAGTAGTTTGCAGCGGGGTGCCGCACGTGGTGGGGTCAGATGGAAAAATCAGCATAGCAAGAAATTGTGTCTCTCTCTCTCGCTCTCTCCTCATGTCGAAAAACTTTAAACTCAAAAAGATAAATAAAAGTTTCGTAGCTGAACCAAGAAATTCGTCAAGTGTTTCGAGTGTTTCGCGGATTCCTAAGCATAATGAACATTTTCGTAAGTTCTACATATCTGTATGTATATGTACATTTCATATATATTTATATCTGGTTATGTTACACCATTTCAATTTAGTTTAATTAATTTTTTGATGTCATATCAACTTTCATAGATTGCTTCATACCACATCCATCCTTATAGAAGTCTATAACCGTGAAGTTAGGAGTTTTATACCTTTACTTACAGTATTAGTCCAAAAGTAAACGTAATAGCTTTACTAGAGATCGAACCCACTTACTAGGATCATTAAATAAATTTCCAGACTTTTATCGTATGGGCACTTTTATTGATAGTACACACATAAAAATCTAGTCTCCTTCGAAATAATCTCCTCCAGCTGCAATGCACTTGTTGTACCGTTCCAGCAACTTCTGGAAGGCCCCATGGAAGTCCTCTTGTGTCAGCGTATCAATGACCTTCGTCACAACCTCTTTTATCTCCTCAATTGTCTCATAACGACAGCCTGTGAGCTTAGGGAATAACCAAAAGTCACAGGGAGCAAGGTCTGAACTATAGGGACGGTGAGGAACTATCTTGATGCCCATCTTGGTAAAGTAGTCTGTGACAACGATGGAGTTGTGGACTAGTGCATTGTCCTGGTGGAAATTCCACAGACCCGATTTAAAGAGTGCTGGTCTCTTCCTAAGGAATCTCTTTCTGAACTACCTTAAAACCTCAACATAGTAGCCCTAACCCTAAACTTTTGGCCAATCAACTCTGCTGTATTGACTTCCTTACTCCTCCCACACCTCTCATCATCCCTCACAGACTCCCTGACTTCCTGGAATCTCTTATGCCACTCCAAAACCGATGCTCGATTCGTGCAAGATGGTCCAAAAGCAGTCTGAAGCATTCCATACGTTTTTGTGACATTTTTTCCAAGTTTACAACATAATTTTATTGCATATGGTTCTTCTAAAGTGTCCTCACGTCCATATTGCATTTTTGAAATTCACCAGCTATGACAATCAGGGTTTAGTAGGGTGTATTCCAATCGCGGCTGTAGCTGTTCATTTGAAGCTGAAATCATAAAAATTGGTCAGTCATCTCATAAGATGTATAGCAATAATATAGTGAACTTTCAAGAGTCTCCGACAATTTTAAATGTCTGTACAAAAAGTCTGAAAACCTATTGAAGGTGCCGTGTACAATGAAGTCACAGTCCAGCGAGTTAGCTCCTACATGGCAAGGACTCCAGATTTTACAACACGTTTGCGAGCTATCTAGTATACATGTGAATATATTGTGAGATATTAACAATTGTTCATTGGCCCGGTAGCTTAGTTTAGTTATGGAGACGGTACTCATTTAACGTTTCTTGGGAAGAAATATCCAGTTGGAACACTTTCCTCTCCAGGTCTATAACTGATTTAAATTCACTTATTCTCTTTATATCAGGGTTAAAAAGTGTAACCGGTCTTATCATCTACTCAGAGATGGGAGTATAGTTTGGATGCATACTTAACGCAATGATATATGGGCTACATATATTCTCACTCGAGAATTGAACACTGGTAGCCAAGTCAAATTTCTACGATTATAACCGTTACACTACGAACACTATGACTCTTAGCAAACATCATGGAATTTGCAAACAGAGAGGATGTTCTCTTAAGTCTTTTAGTTAGCAGTAAATGAATTAATAACCAAAAATATGTATAATATTTTCATTTTAAAGCTGAACATAAGGAATTCATTAAATATTCTTTATACAAACTAAATTAAATCATTGAAATAAATGGACTTTTTTTCTCAAAGCATGCAGAAAAAATATCATGGAATGAGCCAATCTTTCAGTTTGGTTTGGTTACAATGTTTTATGACTCATCGCATATTGAACAAGTCCTAGCGGCAACACTCCACAAGGCACCAACTATACGCCCACCTGCCTCCCATCGCGAAAACTATCCAAGTCAGACGAACAATACATGCAGGACACTGCTGGAGAAGCACGGACGAACTCATTAGTTATGTACTCCTATGGACCCCCATATATGGCCGGGCAAAAGCAGGACGACCAGCTAGAACATACATTCAGCAGCTATGTGAGGATACGGGATGTAGTCCTGAAGACCTGCTAGAAGCGATGAACGATAGGGAGAAGTAGCGAGAGAGGGTCAGGGATATCCGTGCTAGTGGCACGACATGATTATGATGATGACTCATCAATATTTGTGGGTTATTAACTGCCAAAGCCATCCTTCTAGAAGATAAACAATGTTATTTAACACATTCGTTCTTTGATTATGAATTTTGCATTGTTGTAGAAGTTGTAGTCATTTGTGCTGGAGTGTTACTTGACTAATACTTGTTGGCTTTGATCCAGAGATTTGAATCTGTGTCTAGAATTATTTAGTCTAAAATGAAACGGCTCTTGTGGTTTTCCAACATATTATAAATGAATTACTTTTAGTAATTCATTTGTTAGAATGCAAGCTCGGCCAAAAATAATATCTACTGCAATTTTATTCGTGGTAAATTTTGAAAGTATTTGGATCAGGAAATTTGTGAATGAGCAAGTTGAGGTCTTTTTAAAATAGACTGTCTTTTATATTTCGTGGTTGACATTATTTTTTGGATTTTATTGTGAGTTTCCCATCAAGTACTTATTGTTTAGTATGTCGTTGCTACTTATTATTTTTCTGGCGTTATTGATCGATGATAGTTGAGTAGGATTGGTTCTGAAAAAATTAATTTTAAGTTCGGATTTACTCTCAAAATATCCCAACTGTTTCTAATTATCTTGGTTAGAGGTGGGTGATTTTTACTGAATGTTGTTATGAAGGGGCTGCCCTTCATCTATGGTCTCGTGTAAAGCTAAAAATATATGTGTAATTTAGATTTAATGTGAAATTTAATAGATAGATAAACAGCTTTTATTAGATTTGGGTTGTTTGTTTAATGGCATATAAATGTTTATGAGTCATTAAATCCCAAATCCATCCTTGTAGAAGAACAACTGTTTAACCTCCAATAGCTGGTGGAGGATTAGGAGGTTCATGCTTTTCACGATTAACGCAGTTTCTTCCAGGAAGCGGTCGTGTCGATACTGCTATATGGATGCACTACTTGGACGCTAACTAAACGGCTAAAGAAGAAGCTAGACGGCAATTACTCAAGAATGTTGCAAGCAATATTGAACAAGTCCCGGCGGCAACACCACACAAGACACCAACTATTCGGCCACCTGTCTCCCATCACGAAAACTATCCAAGCTAGACGAACCAGACACGCAGGACACTGCTGGAGAAGCAAGGACGAGCTCAGAAGTAATGTACTCCTATGGACCCCCACATATGGCCAAGCAAAAGCAGGACGACCAGCTCGAATGATGAATGATAGGGAAAAGTGGCGAGAGAGGGTCAGGGATATGCGTGCTAGCGGCACGACATGATGATGATGATGATGATTTATCTGAAAGTGAACGTTCTAGCGTGACTATAGTTCGAACTCGCTTACTATAATTCTGCAGTCCAGCACGTAAGTCATGGGGATTCCACTCCAACTTGTTTTTCGTATAAGCTTTTAAAAAAAGCATCTCCAACTAAGGAATATTCAAATTATTGTAAACTGAAAGTAGAAATCGACGAAAATGCTCCAAATCTTCTCATAAAGTAGTAAAGATGGTGACTTTTGTCGAGAGTGACCCGAAGGCTCCCTTTTCAATAGCTACTACACCGAGGTGTAGGGGAAGGCGCTATTCATTCCCTGGATTGCTCCACTTTACCCTTGATGCTTACCTTATAATGCTGAGTGTAAAGCAAGGCGGCATCAATTACCATTTTTTTAAGTCTTTGGTATGACTCAACCTAGGATTGAACCCCGATCCCCCGGACCATTGGCGAACACTGTACTCATTAGAACAATGAAGAGGATATTATTCCTTTATTTGACCGCATGGAAAATTTAAATTGATCTTCAGTATTTAGCGGATATTTAGCCTGTAGATTACCGTTTCTACCGGTCTTTACAGGATTCTCTAAAGGAAAAAACATTGAATTTCCTTGAAGAACGTAAATAGCGCCTTGAGTAATCTTTTATTGATAAGAATAAAACCTTACATAAGAATGTAATTACGGAGATAGTGGGGGGGGAAGACAACCTTAAATATTTGATTCGATAAAGTTAATGCAGAAAATTGATATTAATACATAAGACGACCCGTCAGTTTATATCACCTAAGATTGAAATATTATATATTTATCTGTTTCTAAAACAGAATAAGCAATAGAGAGCATAAATATATACATCCCATTTAATTTTTTTTTTTAGATAAAATGCTTGCTTTCTCGATTGATTAATTTGAATGGCTTGTTAACCCTTCTAGGATTATTCTATGCCTAGAGTTTAGAGAATCTGCTTTCATACTCAGATTTTTTTTACAGTTGTTTCTTTAGATATTTCAGTTGGGGAGGGCTGTATACTCTCTTATTAAATACAAAAAAATCATAATTTTTACACAGACCTATTATAGTTATTTCTTTGGATATTTCAGTTGGGCAGGGCTGTATACTGTCTTACTAAATACAAAAAAAATCATAATTTTTACACAGACCTTTTATAGTTGTTTCTTTAGATATTTCAGGTGGGGAGGGCTGTACACGGCATTATTAAATACAAAAAATCATAATTTTTACACAGACCTATTATAGTTATTTCTTTAGATATTTCAGGTGGGGAGGTTTGTACACGGTCTTATTTGAATCGTAGTTTTGATTCTTTCACTGGTTCTACCAGGAAGTAACTAGTAGGGTCCAATTTTTTTTTTTATTCGGGATCGAGTCAGCATATTCTAAGTCCCGCATGGCATTTTAAATAAAATGTTGAAAATCTTATAAAGTAAAGTAACCTAATCAATCAATTTTTTAAAATTATTTCTTGAGGAATATTGAACGATTCAACAGGATATTATTGAGTACTATTTATTTGAAAACTGTACAATGTTAAAATTTTTATGCTAAAGACAGGAACACCCATCAGTTCACAAAGAAATACAACATTTATATATTTTTGCACTGTTTTTTTTTTTTTATGGAAAGGTGTTGCGTTTTTCTTTTCGTTTATAGAGTTTCAATACAGTAAATATTATTAAGAAATAATTCCCAATAAAAAGTATTTTTATCGTATAATGTACCACTAGAAATAAGCATCTCCTGCTATTTTTCGTTTAGAAAAAAATTAGGTTTTTTATTCCAAAACGTGGTAGATGCTTATTTACTTATGGACAGGTTATAATATAATTTTTTAGTTTTAATAAACTGCTATTGTGTAAAAAAAACAAAGGTACCGATTTTGCCTTTGTTATTTGTCCATAAAAAGGTGATGGAATATTCACTCCTGAGCAAACATCTTTCTGGAGGGCTGATTTCAATCAGTAGAATCCAGTTGATGGGACGCACTTCGACCGGCTGTGGTGTCAGCGGCACAGATCTAGTCGGGTTGGTCTCGTCACTGGATATACCTCAGGGGACCGTCACACAGGCTTTAACCCTCTTCGGAGAGGTTAGGTCTATCAACTGATGTCTGAGGCGTTCGATTTTAGGGGAATGCCGACGGAGCCCGAGGCATTTTGGGGAATGCTGGGCGCGCTTAGGCTACGGCCCTGCGCCCGGACCCACCCTAAAAAAAAGGCCTCGTTACACACTCCTCCGGTTGGTTGGACGGAGGTTAATACCGCTAACATTTTTACTGGAGTCTTCTGTTGAATCCAATTATATTTACCTCCTAAGCGATTGCAACTGAATTGTATTGTAATTTCTTACGAAACAGGTTTTGTAACTGTAAGGAAAAACAGACACTTTAAAGGTGATTGGTCTTTAGCTGTTGTATACTATAAACTACCTATTTCCTATATGTTTAATAGACACGTGTACTATTTTTCAATGTCTGGTTACGCATCAAGTTTTATCAACCATCAAAATGGTGCCTCAAGTTATAGAATGGTTAGATAACAATTTTAGCTGAGATTTGTTCTTAATTTTGATTCGAAATGAATGCCCCAGAATTCAATCAATTTTCATTATCTCCTAAAATATTGAAAAAATTATTGTTTACATACATTTTTGATAGAGGAATTATATATTTAAAAAATATTGTTGCTACGTTATACAATCAAACTGAGAGGGAAAATACATCTGAAAAATTGTAATATCGAATACATATTTTTCTTAATCAAAGTTATTCGCATATGTTTCAAAATTACAAGGTATCAAATGGAATAAAATTCGATATCATTTTGTATTTCTGGTGCAGAATTAAGTTGAAATTAGGTAAAGGTTGCAGGAGTATTGGTATTAGATCTTCATGGTAAATTTCTGTTCATAGAAAGAGAGATAGATTTGAACGACTTGATAGATATTCTTCTTTCTGTATCTCTTTCTACACACACACACACACACACACACACACACACACACATATATATATATATATATATATATATATATATATATATATATCGTAAGATGAGTATAAATAAAGACAAATAGATATAAACGACATATATATATATTTACCTGTAATTCTTACTTTCTACTGATATTTTATTGCAACTACTTCGACCATCATTCTAGACAAGAATAAAAGAAAGGCTTCATAATAAATACAGAATTCTTAACTTTTTTCTTCGGGAATCCACTGACATCTACTGCCCAATATATCTTTTATGAGTGAAATCTTTACAGTGTTCTATGCACAACAAAGCAGAGGAATGTTACAATATTCTAACTATAAAACAAGATGATAATCAGTTGAAGATAAAAATGTATGACTCTTAGTTTCATGTAGCTGATCCCCAGGTTATTTATTATTTGTTTCCTGTTACCATGTTTGCGTCACGTCCAGTGATGATGTAATGGTAAATTCTGATGATCTAGAAAAGTGTTTCGAAGACATACACTACTTGTAAAATATTCCCCCTCAATTTTTTTTATTTCTCATAAAAAAAAATGTTATTTTTTATGAAACAAGTGAAGTACCACAATATTTTTATTTATTATACAAAATACAAATCTTCTTCAGTAAATTTGACCTTAGTCTTACCGGATATCTTTCGAAGAACTCATTTGAAAATCTTCTTTTGTACTGAGCATAAATAATTTTTTTTACTAAAGTTTCTTGTCCAATCGGCCGGGGCTCTAGAATACACCGACTGCACCTCTGTAAAGGGGTAAAACTCTCCCCTACGACGAGTCTCCAGTATATGGCACTAAACAATCTGATGGTGAGGTTCCAGTGATACTTTGGCTTTGGGGAATGCAGAGTAACCCTTCATTGCTACTGCTCCCAGGCCCACTCTGGCCCGGAATGGTAGCGCCTGATAGGGCCCTATATATGGGTTAAATAGAATTAAATGCATACTTATGCTAAACTGAATTATTTGAATTGGAACTGTTTGACTAAACTGAATAACTTGAAATAGAAATGTTTTTGACAATTAAACTGTTCTCACATTTAAACTGTGTGCTTATGCTAAACTGAATTGTTTGAAATGGAACTCTTTTGACATTGAAACTGTACGTACACTAAACTGAATTGTTATATATAGAACTGTTTTAATATTTAACTGTGTGTAAAAAAATATGTACTTATACTAAACTGAATGAGCTGAATTAGAATCGTTTGAATAAACTGAATAGTTTGAAATAGAAATGTTTTTGACAATTAAACTGTGTACTCATGCTAAACTGAATTGTTTGAAAAAGACCTGATTATTTGCATAAAATGGATGTGACGTTAAATAACCTATAAAGGTCGATATGCCATAAAACACAAATTACCAACCAAATCACATTAGACTACATTGTGTTGAATTACTGCTTGCTAGATATTACTTGTTTTACCAATGCAGAGGAAAATATCATCAGATCACCAGCATGTATGACGGTAGGCTAAATGCTACAAACATCACTGCCCAAATGAACCAATGTCGTCAAAAAATGATAACATTTACTGAGCGAAAACACTGTGAAGCTAGCCTATATGGCATAACTGCTGTCAAGAAATCACAGTTGAGGAAATAAAACAATTTCAAACAGCTCCAGAGGGCTAAAGCTCACAAAGACTGGACATTGAAGCAGTGAAATAAAGTACTTTGGACTGACGAATCAAAGTTGGAAATCTTTGGCTCAAATAGGAGGGTCTACGTGTGGCAAAGTGTTTGTGAAAGAGCTGCAATCTTTGTATCACATCAACCGTAAAGCGTAGAGGAAGCTCTTTTATGGTGTAGGGGATTTGACTAATTACAAAGTCGGCGATTTGCACCAGGTGAAGGGCAAATTGAATCAGACTGGCTATCACAGGAAACTGCAGCATCACGTGATCCCGTCTAGAACATGGCTTGTGGGTCAAGGATGTGTTCTTATGCAAAATAATCACTCAAAACATATTAGTAACTTCTGCCAGCTAGACTATGTGCTTAGGACTTCGATCGACAAAATCAGAGAAAATGGCTTTGAGCTGACTAAGAGAAGAAGCAAAAGGTACCCCGCAAAAACAATCACGGACGCCGACTACGCTGATGACTTGGCGTTACTAGCGAATACGCCTAATCAAGCAGAGACACTACTACATAGTCTGGAACGAGCTGCAGCTGGCATTGGCCTACATGTCAATGCAAACAAAACCGAATATATGTGTTACAACCAAACAGGCAACATTGCCACACTAGACGGAGCCTCTCTGAAACTAGTCGACAAATTCACCTACCTAGGAAGCAGCGTCTCATCAACCGAGAAGGACATCGACACACGACTGACGAATGCATGGACAGCTATCGATAGGCTCTCGATCATATGGAAGTCGGACCTAACAGATAAAATGAAACGCAGTTTCTTCCAGGCAGCGGTTGTGTCGATACTGCTATATGGATGCACCACATGGACGCTTACGAAGCGGCTGGAGAGGAGGCTGGACGGAAATTACACAAGAATGTTGAGAGCAGTATTAAACAAGTCCTGGCGACAACACCCCACGAGACTCCAACTATACGGACACTTGCCCCCCATCACAAAAACTATACAAGTTCGACGAACCAGACACGCGGGACACTGCTGGAGAAGCAAGGACGAGCTCATAAGCGATGTACTCCTGTGGACCCCCACTCATGGATGTGCAAGTGTGGGACGACCAGCACGAACTTACATACAGCAGCTATGTGAGGACACGGGTTGTAATCCTGAAGACCTGCCGGAGGCGATGAGTGATAGGGAGAAATGGCGAGAGACGGTCAGGGATATCCGCGCAGACGGCGCGACATGATGATGATGATGACGTCCTTCAATGTCTTGGCTGGTACAATCAGCGCATTTAAATTCCATTGAATTGGTGTGGGATTTACATCATTGATAAGTCAAAGCAAAATAAGCCACAAGTGCCGCTAAACTCTTGCAGGAAAGCTGGGCAGAACTATCGTTAGTCTACTCAAGTCTTTGGTGGAAAGAATGCCGATAATCTGTGAAGCAATGGTAACGTCCGAAGGGAGTCATTTGGATGAATCAAAAGTTTAAGCGGGATTTTATGATTTTTTTTGGTTTAATTTGTATCTAATTAGTCCCAGGAAAACTTGTATTTAGTGTAATGAAAGAAAAACATTGTGGTTCTTAACTTGTTCCATTAAAAATAACACTTTGAGGATGATAAGCAAATATTTATGAGGATGGCCAAATACTTTTGACAGCTAATGTCTTTGTATATATATCTACATATAGGTGCAGACTTCTACGATATTATGATTTCAAATCAATCTCCACCTGTTGACAAATCCGGTCAACACATTTTCAGACTCTATAGTTGATTATAAAATGTTGATATTTCTATGGAAATACCTTTATTAGAAAATCAGATTTGGTATCATGAATACCGGCTTGGAGAAATACGAAATAGTATTGACAGGGATGGTGAAAAGGGGAAATTTGATGTCATAAAAAGTTCCCTTAAAAGGGTTCAAAAATCTAATTTTCCCCTGCACTATATATATATATATATAGTAGAAGGAACTCATGATGAAAGGACAACTCATGTAGAAGTTAACTTCAAAATCAAAACTGAATAAAGAAGCTCCAGCATCAAGCCTCCGCTGGCTTGAAGGTCTCATTTGATGGAAAATGTTAAAGATACTTTATTCTGAAATAAAACCGACCATTTGCACAGCCACCATCTAAGCTTGTCACTGGGCTGTACCCTTGGTTAAGCCAAAGAGTGGCATTAATGTCGTCCAAGCGTATGTCACTATAATCCAAAGACTAACAGATGCCTTACTACGTTATCATCTAACGCATCTTGCATATTTTTCACTTGTTGAATTAGTTATAAATCAGAATGTTTGAGTTGTAATATCCGTGGTAAATACTGCTATCATCTGTTAGTATTCGGCAGTCATCATATCTATGTGTGTGCATATAAAATCCAACTTCCTACTCTCTCTCACAGACACACAGACAGACAGACACACACACACACACACACATATATATATATATATATATATATATATATATAAGTGATCTAAGAAAGCTGTAAAGAATTTTAAGCACTGAGAATCGAGGACCAGAGCATGTTTCTATTACTGTTGTCGGATCTCTTTGTTCTAAGCCAGACATGCTAGTAATATTAGATCTCATGACAGTGAACTATCAAAGACTCGTTTTACGAAAGTCTTTTTTTTTTGCAACAAACTAAAGGCAACTCTTGTCACTTGGGTGGCAAAGTAAGTGGATCCACTGCAGTTTGGAGAAGTACGATGAGAGTGAACGGGGTCCATGTCAACGGAAAAGAGACTGCTTGCAAGGATACAATTGGCTTGAGGATTTAACGCCCTCCTAAATGTATTCTTAAATGATCAAGTTGTTCTTCTATGAAGAAGTGACACTTACCACACACACACACGAAAACACACACACACACACACACATATATATATATATAGAGAGAGAGAGAGAGAGAAAGAGAGCGTGAGAGAGCGAGAGAGAGAGAGAGAGAGAGAGAGAGAGAGAAATTTAAGACCAGATTTATTTTTAAATTGTGTGAAGACAAGTCTTCCTATACTGAGTTTTCAGTAAAAAGATTTTATGTAAGTCAATTGTATTTTCAAGCAGACTGGCATAAATCTCTTGATTCGATTTTCAAAATGAATTCCTGTGAAGTTTTCCAAAAATCTTTGACAGTAATAGACGATTACTGAAACTGTTTTATCCCTATCCTTTTTCTGTTTCTCTCTCTCTCTCTCTCTCTCATTCTCTTTTTCTTTCTATCTATCTGAGAAAGAAATACAAAGACCGAGAGAAAAACAGACAGACGGAGGCATACAAACATACATACATACAAAGTGATTTAGAGCGAGAGAGATTTTAATTTAGTTAGACTTAACACAGCCATCAAGCACTTTAAATAATGTTTCATTTTAAGCAACCTCTTACCTCGAAACGTTTCAAAAATGATGCGACAAACAAATATTTCTTTGTAATTACTTTTTAATTCTAAATTGTTCTCAAACTGCTTTGAACCTGAGGACATAGTCAGAAAAAAAGATTTTTGCGAAGAAATGTATTTTGAAGACTTTTTGAAAGCGTTGATATACTACCGAAGAATTGCCGAAAACAAAAATATACATGAGGTAATACTGAAAATATAGCGTTTCACGCAAGAAACAAATTATCTTCCTTCTTTAAAAAAATATTGAATAAAAAGAAAACACTAAGAATTATGTGTCAAATTTGTGTTAAAATACGGAATGATTACATAGAATAGCGTGATTATTACACGAACCAAAATAATTGTTTTCTTTTTTCTATCGAGAACTTTTCAGTTACCAATAGATTCTGAACAGCGTAGTCTTATTTTGAAACTTAACTTAAGCCCAGTAATTTATTTGTGTTTAAGAAAAAAGCAAAAAACATTTAAAACAAAAATTTTAAAAATTATCATCATCATCATCATCATCATTTAATTATTACGAATCTCTGATGACCAACATTGAATTCAGAAAAACTTGAATGAAATGAAATACAAAATAATTTGCAATTTAATTACACAGCATCGGGACTAACAAAGATAATTAACTACACGCACCTTCTAGAATCGTCAGCTAAATCTTTCTCTCTGTTTATATTTCTATTTTCCTTCTATGTATCTCTTTTTCTATTTTTCTCTCTTCACACACACACACACACACACACACACACATATATATATATATATATATATATATATATATATATATATATATATATATATATATTAATTCAGTTTTAGAAATTCATTAGTCTAATTTCGTTAGAATATCCCTAACATTGAATTTTTTAAAAAATCCAATCATAAAAATACCGAAATGAAGTTTTATTTTATTTTTAATGTTTACTGGTCTGTTTAGATTTTCAGATACATTTATCTCAACTCATAAAGTGAAAGAATTCTAAGTTTTACCATGACGCAAATTGGCGGGTTTTCTAGTTCAAGTTAATAGAGGGTGGGAGAGATTAAAACTTATTTAAATAGAACACTTCTAGTTTCGCCGGGATATTCTTTCCTTTATTTCGAGTTAATTTGTTTTGGTTGGTTATTTGGTTGGTTGGGTTTTATGGTATATAAAACCCTATATAAATATATATACGGAGTCATTCAATAAGTTTACAGTCTTTTTTATACAGGCATTTAAAATTGGCGTAGACTCTTGAAAATTCACTATGTTATTGCCATACATTTTATGAGATGACTGAGCAATTTTTATGATTTCAGGTTCAAATGAACAGCTACAGCAGCAATTAGAATATACCCTACTAATGCCTGATTGTCACAGCTGGTGAATTTCCAAATTGCAATCTGGACCTGAGGACACTTTAGAAGAACGATATGCAATAAAATTATGTTTGAAACTTGGAAAAAAATGCCACAGAAACGCATGGAAGTCTTCAGACTGTTTTAGGCCATCTTGCATGAATCGAGCATGAGTTTTTGAGTGGCATCAGAGATTCAAGGAAGGCAGAGAGTCTGTGAGGAATGATGCGATGCGTGGGAGGAGTAAGGAAGTCAAGACACCAGAGTTGATTGGCCAAAGGTTTAGGGTTAGGGTTAGGTTTCTATGTTGAGGTTTTAAGGGAGTTCAGAAAGAGATTCCTTGGGAAGACGACAGCACTCTTTAAATCGGCTCAGTGACATTTCGACCAGGACAATGCACCAATGCACAACACCATCCTTGTCACAGACTATTTCTCACAATCCCTATAGTCTAGACCTTGCTCCCTGTGACTTTTGGCTATTCTGTAAGCTCAGAGGCTGTTGTTATGATACAATGGAGGAGATGAAAGAGGCTGTGATGAAGGTCATTGACACTCTCACATAAGAGGACTTTCATGGGGCCATCCAGAAGTTGTTGGAACGGTACAACAGGTGCATTGAAGACGGAGGAGATTACTTTGAAGGGGAGTAGAGTTTCACGTGAGTACTATCAATAAAAGTGTCCATACGAAAAAAGTCTGGAAACTTATTTAATGATATATATATATATATATATATATATATATATATATATAATTTGTAAACAAATATATTGCAGGTAACATTTTAAACAAGCTCATTTGTTTGTACACAGTTAAATGGTTTTATCTATTGCTATATAACACTAATAATTCAATTTAATATCAGTCATTTACTTGTGCCAACTAAATGCTTAAACAACTCCTTTTGACTCACAGATAAGACTCAAACAGGTACTACCACTCCGTGTTAGAGTGTGCCAGGGAATAATCGCAACCAAAGGGTACTCCACCTTTCCTAAATCTCTGAACTGGCGCCTGACCATTAGATAAAGTTTCGCATCATATTCAGGGCACAAATTCTATTTGACCTACTGACGAGCCTCTAACAGGTAATAACACCTCTGGTCAGAGTGGACCAGGGAGTAATGAATGAAATCTGCACATTGCACAAAGCTTCAGGTCAGAAGCCTCACGTGCAGAGGATTTAGTGTCATATCCTGGACATACGTCAGAGGTGCCTTACCTCTTTGCAGAGATGCAGTTCGACTGGTTTGATTATGGAATTTAAAAATACTTCTTGTATGAAAATAATGAATCCACTGTAAAATATGCGTTATTGATTTTACAGAATTTTGAAATGAATAATACCTGCTGATACTAATCGTAATTGTGATTTTTTCACTCTCAATAATAAAACCCACTTATTTTTCGTTTCAAAGTAAATTATATTTTTATTTTAATTAGTGTTTGAGGTGGGAGTATAATTATTTATGAACAAAAGTATATTTATCATTGTAGCTATGTAGATCTATATACAACTGATTATATATATATATATATATATATATGTGCGTGTGTGTGTGTTTATCAAAACATTCTGAAATAATGTGTTTTTTTAACAATTACAATCGTCTATGTCTTATCCCCTTAGGTATGCTCACAAAAGTTTGTTGCGGTGTGATCCGTTATATTGACTTTCCTTGACTACTTTTGTACATTATATATATATATATATATATATATATATATATAAAGTACAATATATACAATACTCTCTCTCTCTCTCACACACACACACACATATATATATATATATATATATATGATAGAAATAAGTGGAAAGCTGAATAAATCAAACATTTACAGCGGATTTACTGGTAATATTTCGTTCTTTATTCATAGAACTTCTTCAGACTAAGCATTTTTTTAGTTTTTTTTTTTATACTCCCGCACTAACTGGTAGATCATCATTATACGTCAAAAACTCTATCTACTTCGATAAAAACTCTGTTTTGTTCTCATTCATTCCAATCAGATAATGAGTCTGGAGGTAGTAAGTCAGTTCACGAAGGTATCCTCTGAGGAAACATTTACAGTGGTTCGGGAGAGGTTTGCTGCAGATCTTTTGCTGAAAGAAAGCACCTTTACCTCAATAGATAATCTGATGGAGGTCTTCACTTTCCATATGGAAACGGCCTTCTTCAAGATGGGGTCTGATATAAACCGATAAGAAGAATCATTGACAATAAGATCACCGTTATCCCCAGTATAAGCCAACGGATGCATGGAATGTTTCAAAGAAATGTCAATAGGATTAACTCCCTTAGAGCTATCAACGTGGCTTACATACATTCATTCTCTGGCCTCATAAGAATGACGTTTAAACACCTCTTGATCATGTGAACTCAATCCGACCATCACCATGAAGAAAGAACAAGACAAGAGACTATCTTACCTACATATATTAATAACTCGCCCAGACCAAGAATGTAGGTCATCTGTATATCAAAAGCCAACCTTCTCAGAATAATACCTCAACTTCAACTGCCAAAATCCATATAATGTAAAGAAAGGAATCGTTCGTTGCCAGCAATATCGAGCCAAAGCCGTTGTAGGGACACCAATGCATATAAAAAGGAAATGAATTGCTTGTGTGAAGACCTCCATCGCAACAACTTCTCAGAGAGCAAAACAGCGGTTCCAAGACATCTGGATTGAAAGACAAAGAACAATACCCGAAAAGTCACCACAGTCTATCCGCCCTTTGTCGAAGGCCTTGCCGAAAAAAAATTGAAAGATATTTTGTCGATCTGATATCTGGACAATATTTAGTGGTGGCTGGATTCTTCAAAAATATCTCTTCCGACTCAAGCCCCCAACAGAATACAACATGACTAAGAGTTGTGTATAATACACCCCAAGCAGTTGTAGCTATGTATACAAAGATAAGACATGCAGTCCTCTAAAAGTGGTGCTAGTGGAACATCGGCAAGCAGTATGTCGAAAGGAAATCGAAAAGTCCGGTGTGGCGGATGGCATATGGTAAGAAAAGGGAAACGATTTGTACTAATGGGATGAAGTCAAAATAATTGATAGAGAATAACATTGGAGAGTGAGACGTCTTAAACAGCGTATACGTTGGGCTACAATGACCAGTTGAGTAGGCCAAGTATGCAGATGAATATGATATAGGAAACAATAATCAGCAAGGCTAGATAAAAAAAAATGCTATATGAGTTAAGGTAAAGAAAGTGTGCATAATGGTCGTAATTCATTGTGTTGATTAAAACATTATGCTTATCAACCCCCAAAAGACACCCTGGACACGTGGCATAACGAATAGGGGAGTTGGGTAAATGAGTTTTTATGTGAAATCATCTGAAGGCTGCTGGTTCAACCCTGACAAAAGGAAAAAATACTTACAATAGTTTAACTCGTATACCCGGTTATGGTTGACAGAAATAGATAAATCTACCCCTACCCCGGGGATTAAATAAATGGTTCGGTTCGATGTTCCGTATAGGCTTCTGACTTGGACAAGAAATACATGAAGAAGGTCAAAGGATGCATCAACCAAAACGTTGTGAACATAGCAATAAATATTGACCTTCGACCCGGCCAAACATGCCATTCCAAAGTGATGCACCGGAAGGAAGTGACACATTCCGATGGCAGTTAGGAGAAGAAATCGCGTAGGCGGGCTTGGCTGAAAAAATGGGACAAGGTAAAAATCCCATGGTACACTCATAGACTGATGCACCGGATGAGAGTGACCTGTGCACTGCATGACAGTTATTTCCGCTTGATGACGATCAAACATGCCATTCCAAATATTGAGGGGGCGATTGAACTATTATATAACTCGGTGAGACAGGAAGTTAGAGAGTTGGGGACCAGAGAAGTTGGGTACAAGGTGTGGTAGAGAAAGCCACCACCAAGCAGAAGGGGCCCTCGGGAACCCCGATAGAGTTGGAGATCAGATGAGTTAGAGACAAGATGTGGTAGAGAAAGCCACAACCCGGCAGAAGGGGCCCCGGGGCCCCCGATTGAGTTTTGGAGACCAGTTGGTGAGAAGATGCAGGGATGAGAACATGTCCCAGAGAGGCTAGACCCCCGGTTGAGCAGTCCAGGAGAACGAGAACGACACACGGCGATGTCCGGAGGGGCCGGGGGTCAATATATTGCAGTTCTGTTCGGTCTCCAACTCTCTCTCACACGCAACCTTTCAAATAATGTGAGAGGTATATTTTTTAAAGAACTGTGTCGCTCGTCTTTATAATTGTGTCGTTGATTCTGCATGCACATGCATATGTATATATGTATAGTTGCATATATATTTATTATGTGGCTATACAAAAAATTATCCGAATACTTTAAATGATAAAATTTATCAAGCACCATCAAAAAATTTAGATATATAATAGCTGAAACCATTAAATTGCCATTAAATCAGAATTATTCATAGATAACAATACTTCATATCATACAACTAAGGAAACAAATAATTGTAGAAAAAAAGCAATAAAAATGTAATGCACTTAACATCTAGTTATCCTATTCACCCAACCCCTCCGCTCGGGCAGGATATGACACAGGGTCAATTTTTAAGCGGAGTTAAACAGGTTTGAATTCAGAATTTTCCTTCTCCTAGACTAGTTGCCTCACCAAGGCTGAAGAAATCAGTCTATCCTACTATTTACCCATAGCTGGAGGAGAATAATTGGATTCATACCTTTCCCAAGGGTATTAGTGCTATGTGAAATGCAATAAGCACCGTCCAGGATTTGAACTCGTGTCGCCGTATCCATTTCCTACGACGATAACCATTACACCACGGGCACATTTAACATCTAGTTATGGCTATGTTCAAACATTCATAAATGAAAAAAAATTGCATTAAATAACCCAGAAGTAGTTGATAGGCTTTTAAACAAATAATCTAAACTGTCTTTTGGTTTCTTGTTCATAAAAAAATACAAGAATATACTGGAATTAAAAAAATTGTAAATGTCAATTCGTTAAGTTAAAGTTATCGTCTGAAATAAATGACGTATCACAAGAGAAAATTGCCCAGTCAGCTGGGGCTGTAGAAACACCGACTGTATTTCTGCAGAGGGGTAAGACCCACCCCCCGCCAACGAGTGTCCTGGATATGACACTAAAAGATCTGATGGTGAGGTTCCAGCAATGTTGAAGCTTTGGGGAATACGGAGTACCCCTTCATTGCTATCGCTCCCGGGTCCACTCTGTCCCAGAGTGGTAGCACCTGATAAAGGACCTATCTATGGGTTAAATAGAACTAACAGCATACTAATGTTAAACTGAATTGTTTGACTAAACTGAATAGCTTGAAATAGAAATGTTTTTGATAATTAAACCGTACTTACATTTAAACTGCGTGCTTATGCTTAACTGAATTATTTGAAATAGAACTGTTTTTCGACATTAAAACTGTATTTACACTTAACTAAATTGTTACATATACATATTTACCCAACCCCTCCGCTCGGGCAGGATATGACGCGAGGTCATTTTTTTAAGCGGAGTCTAACAGGTTTGAATTAAGAGTTTTCCTTCTCCTAGACTAGTAGCCTCACCAAGGCGGAAGAACCTAGTCTGTCCTACTATTTTACCCATAGCTGGAGGGAGAATAAGTGGATTCATACCTTTCCCAAGGGTATTAGTGCAATGTGAAATGCAATCAGTCTCTTCCAGGATTTGAACTCGTGCCGCCGTGTACATTTCCTACGATAACCAATACACCACGGGCACCT